>PVKE010001556.1:84664-97814 GCA_004027555.1 Craseonycteris thonglongyai | reverse complement strand
GTGTGTGTGTGTGTGTGTGTGTGTGTGTGTGTGTGTGTGTGTGTGTGTGTGTGTGTGTGTGTGTGTGTGTGTGTGTGTGTGTGTGTGTGTGTTTTAAGTGTAAAATAATCTCTATGTCTTTTTTATGGGCAAAAAAAGAGCCCTAGAAAATCTCAAAAACACTAAGAACAATGGTGATGAGTGGTAGGGACAGGAGAGAGGCTTCCCACTGAAGAGTTTATGTTTTGGATCTTAACCATGTAAATGCAGTACCTGTTCATAAAATTAAACATAACTAAATGAAAACAGAGAGAAAACTGTAGCTGCACCATGATCACAGCCATGTAAGCTTTCTATGCGCTCATGGACGGCCTCCTGAGGTGAGGGACAGTCTGTTCTTATAGTGTAGTTTATGTAAGACGCAAGCATTCAGAAAACAAAGTGAACTGTCCCAGCAACAGCAGAGCAGCTTTGGGGCTTTGGCTAGAGGAGAATGTACACGTAAAGGAGCTGGGCCTGGGCTCCCACCCACCCACCCTCTCCTGCCCAGTGCAGCTGACCTCCTGCTGGACTCCCCCAGGTGTCCATCAGGCCAAGATTCACAGGGAAGAGCACACACAGAGAAACTCACCGTCTTCTTCATCTTTTCCACGAAGCTGCTGTCTTTGACAGAGGAGGTCCTAAAAAACAAAAGTGTCCAATGAGCATGGGATGCATGTGGCAGCATTGAGAGGCATTCCAGCTCTGCCCCATGTCACAGCCCAGTGACCAACCAGCAGCTGCCTCTGGTCCAGTGCTGGGGCCGCCAGGTCTCCTCCTCCCATTCTCCTACAGTAAATCCTAAGCCTCTCAAGACACCAGGACCCCCACCACCAGATAGATGAGAACAAAACAGTCAAGGCCCTTATTTCCCCACCCATAGCCTACAGTCCCCATGGCCTTGTCTCACCTGCCATCTCTGTCTCACACCGCACCCATGAGTCTCCTAAATACAGGGTAGACCTTGCTGTTGCCTGCTCCACTCTCAAACACTCAATAGCTCCCATGACCAGAGGACAGGGTGCACAAGTCCTTGACCTAACTCTCTCCTCCACACACCACTCCCTGCATTATGGCTCTCAGAATCGTGTCACGCCAGCACTTCCACCCAGAGCATCCTCAGTCCAATTCCTCATCCACAGACCCCTGCTCCACCCCAAGGCCCTGCCCAAGTACCAACTCCCCTGGGTTGCCCCCTTCCATGCACCGAGGCCACATTTCTTTGTTCGTTTCTATCCTCCTTGCACTTTCTAGAGCCCTCAGCTGGGCCCCGTCCCCTCCAGGGACCTTAGCCAGTCACCCCGCCACCTCCCCTGCCTGACCCCAGCCAACAGCAGGGTCTCTGGGCAGCCAGAGGATGCCAAGTCCTTGGACAAAAGCTTGTGGTACAGAGTGGCAGCGGGTATGTGCAGGCACGTGCTAAGCATTCCCACAGTTTCCTGAAAGTTAGATGAAGGCTGGCCTCCTCTACATTCATGCCATTTATTTACTTGGCATATCCATTTCAGAGTGGCCAAGATTATCTGTTTCCAATTCAGACAAGACCAGTCAAGGAGCTACGTTTTTCATGAAACTTGGATGAGACATGGATGGAACCAGAGTAGGGCAGAAAGGGATTCCACAAGATATGAAGAGGCCCAAGGTAGACTGTGTCTGGGGTGGGGTAGGCTGGGATCACAAGTGGGACGGGGCTCTAGCCTCGGGGCAGGTGCAGAGCCTCCATATTTGCTCTCCCCTCATCAGGGCTTCCAGGAGGTCGTCTAGAGCTCACTGGCTCCCTTTTGCCTTCAGCCTACCAGCCAGGCGTCCATGCTGGTCAGACAGGTTGGAACTGGAGATGGCCAGGTACTTCGGGCCCTGGACGACATGTTGGAAGTATAAGGTCTCAGGGAAGGTGACAGGAGATCACATCCAAACAGCCCTGCTACAAAGCAGGCCCATGCCCCTCCCCGCAATACAGAGGGAACTGAATGCCACTTTACAGCCAAGTCGTGCCTGGTCCCCTGAGCAGTACATGGTCAGCCAAGGACCAATCCCAGGCTGACTCCAAGGTCTCTGCTCTCTCCCTCATGCCCTCCTGCACATGGGAAAGTGTACTAACAAGTGGAGTGCCAGTGTGCGCACATGCACACATACTCGTCACACCTGTGTAAAAGTGATGTCCCCCCAGGGCTAGAGGCTGAAGGTCCGTGGACAAACTTACGCTAAATGAAAGTTTCTTTTAAGGCTGCCTCTGCAAAGCTATTTAGACACATCATTTTGTAAACATAAAGACAGAAGTTTCACGTTTAACCTTGCTAGGTTTTTCACTAGGTTAGGAAGTCCAGGACTATTAGGACCTACTAACATATTTTAGTATGAAATAATGTTTAGTATGTAAAATAATGGTACACATGGGGCAAGGCCCAGTGCCTGACGGCCACTCCAGCTTCTCTCCTCTGTCCCAAAGGCACTGTCGGTGCAGCGGCCCCATAAGGGGACCTGAGGGAGGCATCTGGGGCCGATGTTCAGGCTTTCCCATCCAGTGATGGCTGATCCTCCTAGGAACCCAGAGAAGCCCTCCCCCCTGCCCGACTCCCCATCACTCTAGCATGCCCAGGGCAGGTCCATCCCAACATGAGCAGGGCCAGGGCCAGAGCACACATGGCGCCCTAGGGCCTGACCCCTTTCTAATCCCGCTCCCAGCTCCAACTCGCGCTCCAAAGGGGACTTGTGTCTGCACAGCTTGCCCACATGTGCGACTTCTGCCCACGCCCAGCCACCAACAGCCACATCTTTACTACCCCGCTAGTTTATGTGCAGCCTAAACTAGAATATAAACTAGAACACGAAATGTCTACCTGCACTAAGATGACATGCTTGCAAAGACTCCCGCTTAGATGAAGAAAGCAAGGGGCACAATGATGTGAACTCGATCACTGTGTTCCTTTTGAATTCTGGGTCATGACAATATATTACCTACTAAACATAAATCAAATGTAAATTTAAATTGATGGTTAAGAAAACTATCAGCAACCTAGACAAATGTTCCTGATGAAGTACTCTGAGAAAAAAGTAGATGCAAACTAAATGCAATTTCCATTTATATGAAATGCGCAGACCAGGCAAATCCATAGAGACAGGAGGTACATGAGAGGGACCAGGGGCTGGGGGCAGGCGACTGGTGAGTGACAGCTTACTGGGGTGATTCCCTCCGGAATGATGAAAATGTTCTGAATTAGACAGTAAGGATGGTTGTACAACACTGTGACTATACTAATAGCCGCGAGACTATACACTTTACAATGGTGAATTATAAGGGGTACGAATTTTACCTCAATTAAAAAAATGAGAACAAACTAAATGCACTTAGCTGATGCCTAAAAAGGGCTAGGCTTGAGTTTTTGAAATATTCACTTATATGAAACATTTTTTTCACCACTTTTCAACCACTGATAGCCACTGTGTGTGGATGCCCCACCACAGAAGCGCTGGCAGGAATTTTGGTGGAGGTATAGAATAATAATGCAGAGCCAGGCAAAAAGCAAGCTACAGTTGTGCCACCAAAATAAAAACCACATCTTCCCTCAAACTCAACCTCTACTAGGGTGTAATGTATGACTGACAGGAGAAAAACCAGAGTCTGTGTCCTTAAAAAAGGGTGCACAGGGGAAGCCGGGATGGCTCAGTGGTTTAAGCGCTCACTTTGCAGCCCCAGGGACCGAGGATCGAATCCCGGCCCCGGCCCGTGTGGACCCACATGCTGAACTGGGGAGTTCCCCCAGTTCAGTTCTCACCAGGGCGAGACCCCGTGCCCACCTATGGAATGAAACTATGTGGAAAAATGAATGATGTGCAACTATGGAGACTGTTCTGGGCCCTTCCCCTTCTCTCTGTCTCTGTCTCTGTCTCTGTTAAAAACAATAAAAATAAATCTTAAAAAAAAAAAAAGGGTGCACATGATTAATTATTCATAAAAAAAGGGCCTGAAGAGAAATATACCAGCATCTTGAGAAAGAACATTATTAGAATAAAGAATGAGATGGTAATAGCTGGGTGATTACCTGAGGGAAGGGAAGGAGGGGGGAAGGAGAGTGGGAGGGGAGGTGGGAGAGGGCACCAGCATTATGGACACACTCAATAGTTTGGTGGTTACCTGGAGAGGGGGGAGAAGGGGAGAGGGAGAGTTGTGTGGGGAGGGGGGAGTGGGCACCAGATATATAGTGGTGGAGGGGGAGCTGATTCTGGGTGGTGGGCACATAACGTGATGCATGGGTGATGTGATGTGGGCTTGTACATCCGGAACCTATCTAATTGTTACCAATCAATGTCACCCCATTAAATTTAACAATAAAATATAATAATAAAAAAAAAAAGAATGAGATGGTTTTCATAATTTCCCCAATTTTTGTTTTTCACACTACTGTTATAATTGAGAATACGTTTTATAGTTTAAAAAAGGGGGTGACTCCAATGTCTAATAATAAGGGAGAGGCCTCACAGGTTATAATATGATACACACCATTCACCATGAAACAGGACAGTGCTGGGGATGCCGGGATAGCTCAACAGGTTGAGCGCTTGCTTCGCAACCGCAAGGTCTGGGGATCAAATCCCAGCACCGGCCCATGCAAACCCACATGCTGGACTGTGGTACAACTGACAACCGTTGGGATGGTGGCGAAGGTTCTCACCTCCCATGCAGGAGGCTCCCAGTTCAGTTTCTGCCCCACGTGGCCCCACACCCAACCTGTGTGGAATGAAACCATGTCACATCTAATGATGTAAACTATAGAGACTGCTCTGGGCCCTCCCTGCTTCAGTGCAGATCATTAATGCTGTGGAAGGATGTTCTTGTGGAAAAGCAGGTTACAAAATATGGATAACACGATCCCATTGTTTTAAAAAGGATAAAAGGATGTACACTAACACGCTGAGTTATTCTCTCCTAGGGGAACAATTACAAGTCTCCCCCCTTCTTTTTTGCTAATTTCTATTCCCAACTCCCCCACCCTTCTATACTACAAAATGAACATGTAATGCTTTTGTAAAAGGAAAATGAAAGTTACTTTTTATGTTAAGAAATGTGCATTTATATAGGTTGGTTTTGAACGCTTCAGTGAGGATAATTAGACTAGCTAAGTATAGACCCATGTCAGAGAAGATATTCTAGATAAGAGAATGGAGGCCACCGATTCAGAATACATCTCACACATGGCCCAGCCCCATCTCCCCCAACAACACCTCCCAAATGCTCTGGGCCACACTGACCACTCACAATTTCCCCTGGTTCCTCCGTGCCTTTGGACACACTGCTACCTTTGCCTAGAATGTCCCTCGTCTAACCCACAGATGTACAACCTATTGGCTTCCCTGGGCCATGCTGGAAGAATTGTCTTGGGCCACACATAAAATACACTAACCCTAATGATAGCTGATGAACTAAAAAATAAAATCGCAAAAAAAAAGCTCATAATGTTTTAAGTTTGCAAATTTGTGTTGGGCTACATTCAAAGCCATCCTGGGATGTGGGTTGGACAGCTTGCTCTAACCTTTTCCCACAAATTCCTACCTATCCTTACAACAGAATATATAATTTCCTCATCAGAGCACCTTCCCCTGCTCCTCAAACAGTAAGACTGTCACCATCCTTGATATATCACACACCTCTCTGTCGAGGTACTTGATTCAATGTATTCTCATAGCTCGATATCAGGTTTGACTTTAATAATGTGGGGGGCAGCTATCTGTGCATTCCTGTGCAATTGAAACAATGGCCAGCACTCAGCACGTTTTAGTAGCTTCTGGAGTAGTCAGTCCAGAGTCCTCTGTCCAGCAGAAGGCTGACAGAAGTGGGGTGAGAAGGCCTTTGGAGTATTCCCTCCCCACTCAACAGGGCCTGCCATCAGCCGAAGAGCCAAAGCCTGTCTCTTCTGAAAGGACAGAGGATTCTACAGAAGCTTTACTTGAAGAAGGTGGGTTTGAAGACTTGCTGAAGAAAGGGACATGGTGCCCCGACAGCCCAGTGAGTGCCGGCTGCTCTTCCCTCTATGTGATGTGTGCCAGCCTGGGCGGGGAGGGTACTGTGCTAGGAACATGGGATAAGACTAGACAAGGGTGTGCCTCCCATGGGGGAGGCCCTCAGTTAGGTTCTTGCCACCCCCACATTTGACCCCAGCTCGAGGGGGCGTGCCTCCCATGCAGGAGGCCCCCAACCCAGTTCCCACCCTGCGCAGCCCCTGCCCACCTGTGTGGAACAAAACCATGTGGAAAAATGATGACGTACAACTGTGGAGACTGCTCTGGGCCCTCCTCCTCTCTTATCTCTCTCTGTCTCCATCAAAAACAAAAAAAATCTTAAAAAAAAAAAAAAAAGGACTAAACAAGCCCACCTCTACTTTCCAAGAGCCAATCACCAAGTTGGGGAAAGACAGGACCAGAGAAGAATCATAGCAGGATAGGAGGAGCCACATACCAGGAGCAGAGACTTGAGTTCAAATCCTGATTCTGCTACCAAATGGGCCTGTGACAAGTCATGGCCTCTCAAAGCCTCTGATTCCTCTTACTGAAAACACTGCATCTTGGCTTCTGCAGCCTCCCCCAGTGCATTCACAGCACCTGGAACTTGGTTAACTCTCAGGGATAAAGAGGATGTTCTCTTGAAGAATGAAGCTATTTGGGTCACTCTGTAATTTCCAAAGCCCAGCATCACAAGGTGTCCTGTGCTAAGACCAAATGAGTAGACCACACAGTTCAGGCCACAGGGCTTCAGAGAGAGCAGGAACTGTGGAAAAACCAGGAAAGGCCTCTCAGAAGCACTGAGCATGGTTCTCAGAGACAAATTGGCTCTCAGGAGAGAAGGCCACGGGAACTGGCAGCTGAGGGGCTCCTGAATGCAGCCCACACAGACGATGGGGAGTTCAGCTCTGGCCCTGACAGCTGGGAGGCGGGTGCATGGGGAAGAGGGCCTCAGTGTGGCCTCTGGATGGGCTGCATGGGGCAGGGATTCCAGGCTGGTGGCGCTGGGAGTGGACAGGGAAGCCCTCCAAGCAGGTCTGGCTGGGAATGTCAGAGGCAGGTAAGGTAAGATGGCTAACCCTGCCTGTCCCCGGAGGAAGGATTCTCCCAAGACTTGTGAGCACCTCTGAAGACCAGCGTGATCCCTTCACTAGCTTCAACCCCCAAGGAAAGGAAGAACACTTCCACCCTTTCCCCTCGGCTCCAGGGATGGCTTCCCAAGATCCTGGGCAGACCAAGGTCCATGAGGGGAAAAGGGAAACCCAAGGGGCCTGAGGAAGACCCTGTGCCTCTAGTCACTGTCCCAACACATGCAGTTTCCTGATGTTTCTACTAGCCACACCTGGCCTGCAGGGGCGCCGCAGAACCTGTCTTCCCACTGCAAGGCCCTGCTGCTCAGTCCGTGTGGACCCTCAACTACAGCTTCACAATGACATCTGCACATGAAACCTGATCTTTCAGGAAGCGGAGTTGGTGACTGGGGCCTTCCTGGTTCCTAGTCCAAATCCTGTCCTTTGAAAGCAGGAACACGCAGCCTGCAAATCGGGGCTGAAGGGGCCAGCAGTACCCCTGGCCCAGCTGAGATCCCTGGGGAGTGCACCAACTCTGCTGGTAACTCTACACAGCACTCTCTTCAGGCCTCCAGGGCATTCCTCCCCAAGAAGTTCCATCTAGTCAAGTTGTGTCAGGTGTCCCCCAGCCAGAGGGGCATTGACACTGTCTGCTGCCAGGGACACTATCTGGAACTGACCTTCTCAGGGTGGGCTCGTCCGGCGGAGATGAGTATGTGCACCCCATGGTTTCTCATTCACAACTCCAGGACTTAAGGAAGAAGGCAGGTTTTAGCACTCTCCTGGAAAGGGGCAGGGAGCCAGTGGCTAGGAAGTCAGATTCCATTCATCCTCTACACAGTGCTGGTGGGGCCCATGAACTCTGAAAGTGCTCCTGGAAACCCCAAAGTCCTCTCAGAATCTCAGCCGAGCCCCTGTGCGCATCCGTCCTCACGAGCCCAAGAACACTGCAACATCTGGCAGTTCCAGCAGGGAGGAACCAGGACTCCAGGCTGAAACCTCCCGTGATCCCCTGCGTTTGGGCACACACCCCTCCTTCTTCAGTGTGGGATGAGGGGAGGAGAAAACCTTCCCAACCCCAACTCGGGTCTCCTTGGAAACTATTTATATCAAAGCCCTTTCTCTCCACATCCTCCCCTTTTCCCATCTGAAAAAATAAAATAAAATAAAAGGAAGTCATGGAGGCTGAATAAAGCTTTTCTAAACACTGGAAGGCAGTTGTGCAGTTGCTATGACAGAACCGTCTTCCCAGAAAGGAAGTTGCATTGATCCCCACTGCCAGGGCGCCTAAAGATCATATTAAATTAGATCTGGTTCCTGTCTTCCTCCCCACAAAAGAATTGTGGGTGACAGAGCCTAAGACATTATTCTTAGCCTGTCACCTGGGAGCACACTGTGTGCTGTGAAACCAGCACATCTTACCCTCTGTGATGCAGCAGGGGTACTGCCCAGCAACGTGGTCATTGCATTCACTGCTGAGATGTTTTGCCTTAAGGAGTGTCCTATCAAAGAACCCAAGTACAAACGCCCATCTCAAGAGGCCGCAGCTGGCCCACGCTCCGAGCCCAGAGACCAGGCGGCTCCAGAATGGAGCACAAAAGGTTCCAATTAGGGCTCTCCACTCCTAAATTGGGAGCAGGAGTCTGGTGCAGGCTTCAGAAGTCAACTGCAGCCCGCTATGTGGGGAAGACGAGAGGGAGGGTGGACAAAAGCACTGAGTCACTTGGACAGGGATGAACCAAGACGTCCCGGGGTGATTCATTTTGTTTCTTGTCTCAGACAACTCAGCAGGATTTTCTGAAAACGGCAACTCAGACTTAATGTTCTGCACAGTGGAACTGATTTCTTCTGGGACTTTGCCCTGCCCTTGGTGACACATGGGGCAGCTGCTTTTGAATGGCTCCCCTCCAGAGCCCAGTGTGTGGTGGCACGTTCTCCAACCCCAGGGCAGCAGGGCCCAACTGTCAGAGGGGAGGAGAGCTGAGACAGGACACGCGATGGCCTCAGGGTTGTGGGGCAGGCACAGGATGAACTCGGACTTGGAAGCCTCTGCCCCAGGAAAGCAGCTCCACCAAGGGGCCAAGATTTCTCTACCACAGGCGGGGCGTTGTAGTCCCAGAGCCTTGGGGCAGAAAGCTAATGGTTTGGAAGAACTGCTTTTGGTGAAAACAAAGTGGTTGGCTGGAGCTTAAATAGAAAACAGCAGTTCTTTGCACTGACGGCACCAAGAACGGAAACCAGCGCTGGTGGAGGAATGGTGCAGAAGCTGCTTCCTGTGACAGCAGGCCTTCAGCAGGCGGGAGGTTAAAGTAGGTGTGGGTAGCCATGGGGCAGATAAAAAAGGTGAGAAGGGAACTACCGCTCACTGACGTGGGCAAGGATTTCTATCCCTATCTGGCAGCGGAGGAGAGTGAGGCTCAGGGATAAAGTGGGGCCTCAACTCCGGGCCTATGAACAAGCCCGTGGAAGTTTATGCCCACATGGCATTTGGGGAAAAGCAAAACTGCCGCTGTGCCTCCCTGTCCCCACCCTTTCAGTCAAGGCAGAGAAGGTCCAGGTGTGTCCCCAGGCATGTTCAGAAGGCACGCTTCACAGTCCTTCCCAGGGACCCTGAGTCTTTGTCATCTGGGGTGCTCTGAGGCTTGAATGTGCTACTTCCCTCATGCACCTCCCACCCATATAGCCTATAACAGGTATCCACTAACAGGCAGACTGCCAGGCCCTGATGGCCGGCCTCCCAATACCACAGGGAGCTCTCTGGCCTCTCTCCTGAGCTCTAAAGACCACTGGGCAGTGATTGGGCCCATCAGGTATTGGGCAGGACCAGTACTGTTGTGCAGGAGAACAGAGAGAGAGACTGAGGTCCAAGGAACTGCCCAGGGATATTCAGCCCATCAGTAATAGAGAGAAAAAGCCACATCCTGTCACTGGGATGACTTGTTTCTGTCACAAAGCAGCTCTGCCATCACGTGTAATCAAAAGGGAAAAGGGAAGGAAAACAAGGTGGCAGGGGGCACAATAATGAGGCTGGGTTGGGGAGTTACTTTTTTGAGAGCAAAGGTGTGGGAAGGGAACCCCCAGCACCAACGGCCCCGATGACGCCCAGCAACGTCCCCAAGTCCACCTATGCTCAGCTCTGCATCGCGCTCCCAGACAGCCCTCCTTCAAGGTTGCAGGCACTAACCAGAGTGGCCAAATCACCCCAATCTCACCAGGAGGCAGGAAAGGAGGAAAAGCAAAGTGCCTTGGGGGTCAGGAGGCAGCAGAAGACCCAGGCCTGTGCCTGCAGGGGCAGCGTGAATACCCTGAGCCCGTGTCCTTGCCATTTCCATTCGTGGTGGGAGCTAGGCATGGCCTCCTCTCCAAATCCAGAGGCCTTCTCCTAGTGCTTTGCTCTTCGTAGAACTCATCTGTTTCTATTTTCATGTCTGGCAGAGCCAAGGACCTCTCTATAGAGAGGGTGACTCTGAGCTAGATGTGGAAAGAACTCTAGCTAGCTCTCTTTCCACCTGTCAGACGCAAAAGATAAAGACAGACAGAAATGCTGCCAGCAGCCATGACTCCTGGCTTTCCTGGCTCTTTTGCCCAGAGCAAGTCCCTAAATAAAGGTCATGTAGGAAAATGAGCTCTTTTGTGGCTTTTCAGCCACTACCCTCAGGGGAATGCAATCAACAAAATGCAGGCTGTGGGAAACTCTGTGAAACAAATGATCTGGTTTCTTCAAAAATGCTTCAAGGAAAAAACTGGGATTGGGGGGGAAACCCCATGCTATAGCTACATAGTTCCATTTGCAAGGCATCTGGGAAAAAGCAAAACTACAGGAAGCAAAATAAGATCAGTGATATAGAGGTGAAGGGGGCCGGGGTGTGTGTGTGTGTGGGGGGGGGGCTTTTTGGAATGATGGAATATTCTGTATCTTGGTTGTAACACTGGTTACACAACCACACACGTCTGACAGGACTCATAAAACTGTTCACCTAAACAGTGAATTTTATTTAATTTTTCTTAAAAGGTGAATTTTATTGCATGTAATTTATACTTCAATATACCTAACTGCCCCCCCAACCCCCCACCCAGTCCCTGAGCCTTATAAGATTTATTAATCAATTGTAATGTATGGGTCTTGTTTAGATCCTGAATTTTAAAAAAATGATTTAAAAATTTTTATCAGTCAAACAGCAAACTATGAACAAATGCTGATTGAATGTCCACTGATACTGAAGCTTACTGTTGACTTTCAGGGGTATGGCATTAAATTATCTTACAAAAGGGAGTTCTTAAATTTTACAGGACTGAAATATTTTCATAGGAAATATTTCTAATGCCCTATGAAACCACATGATTTCTTTATTCATAATTCCTATGAATTATCTGGTTGACTGAAATTATATGATTGCTTTAGGAGAATCTAGGAGCAGTGGGGAGGGAGCAGGAAAGAAGATCGATGAGGAGAGGATAATTGTTAAAATTGGGTGACGAGTGCATACGAGTCCGCTCTTCCACGCTTAGTGCTTTGGTGTTAGTTTGGATTGTTTCATAATAAGCTTTGTTTTTCTTTAAAGCACACCGTGGTGCCAGAACTGAAGCGGCAGTGGGTGGGATGGTTTGGGGGCACACTACAGTGCTTCTCCGCGCAGTGTGCACAGGGAGCACAGGGCTGGGGGCTGGGACCAGCTGGGGCTGAGGGAGGCTGTGGTGCAGGTCCCATCTAGAAGCAGCTCTGCTCAGCTCCAGCCCCTGCTGGCAGGCATAACGTGGCCAGATCCTCTGGCTGCTTTTTTTTTTTTAAAGAAGCTGTAAGTCTAGGTTTTATGTGGAATTGTCAGCCTTTCATTTAAAAATTTAAAAATATTGTGTAAGTGAAACCTAGCCTGTGATCCAGTTTGCCCTACAGGCAGTCACACCTACAAATTTAGCATTTATTCATTTAACAACCATTCTTTGAGTATCTTCACCCTGACAGGCCCTGAACCCAGCTAGGGGCCCAGATAGGACTTGGATGCTATCTTTGCACCATGGGAGGCAGAAATAGAAACAAGTTTCTATCCAACAAGATGGATGCTCCATGCAGGGTACTGTATCCCATGTGTGAGGCAGTGTGGGGGGCCCCCAGAGCTTCTCTCCTCTGGGGGCCACACCTCTGGGCGCCCTTGACAAAGAGCTGCCTGGCTAGAAGGCTGTCTGGAGATACAAACCGAGTGAGGGCTGAGGAGTGAGTGGGAGTGCATATGAAATTACCACTATTAAAATGCTTATTAGTAAGAGGACTTGTTGCTTATAACTGCTCCTCTTTAAGAGATTATTAACTGCTATTAAACACAGTTCAAAAAACCTACCCTGGGGGAGAAAATAATGTTTGTGGGTAGAAGGCTCAATATTATAAGATGTCAACTAACTATAGATTCGATCCAATCCCAACGAAAATCCCAGCCGGTTTTTTGTTTAGTTTTGGTACTTGACAAGCTGATTCTTAAAGTTATGTGGCAATGTCAAGGGCCCCCCAAAAAGCCAAGAGAATCTTAGAAGAGCAAAGCTAGAGGACTTAGCCTACCAGATATCAAGTCAACAGTAACTATAAAAACATAGGAAGTAGAACACTGTGGTGAAAGGACGAAAGACAGACCAATAGGACAGAAAAGAGTCTAGAAACTCACCCCAACATCATACAGTCACCTGACTGATCTCTACGGTGACACTGAAGTGCAGTGGGAAAAGAATGACCTTTTTCAATAAATGTGCCAGGTTGAATGAATACCCATAAAGAAAAAAAAAAAAAGAATCCTGAAGCACCTCACACACTTCACCAATGCCGGGTTAATTTCAGCTGGGTGGCAGAGCTAGTTTAAAAGCTACAACAATAAAAGAATATCTTGGGAAAGCCGGGACGGCTCAGCGGGTTGAGCGCTCGCTTTGAGGCCATGAGGACCGAGGATCGAATCCCGGCTCCGGCCCAGGCAGGACCCACGTGCTGAACTGGGGAGTTCCCACAGTTTGGTTCTCTAACTGTCTCTGTCTCTGTCTCTCTCTCTATCTGTCAAAAAGTAAAATAGAAATAACTATGCACT
>PVKE010001556.1:0-84564 GCA_004027555.1 Craseonycteris thonglongyai | reverse complement strand
TTGCAATATATTAATCTAACAAAGGACTTGTATTTAAACTATAAAGAACACTCACAACTCAACAAGGATGATAACCCTACAGAAATAAATGGGGAAAGTCTTGAATAGATAGATCTTCACAAAGGAAGATAAATGGACAATAAACACATGAGATTATCAGAGAAATGCAAATTCAAATGGGATACCACTATATAGACATTAGAATGGCTAAAATAAAAAGTTGGGGGGATGCCGGGATGGCTCAGCGAGTTGAGCACTCCTCTTGCAACCCCGTCATCCGAGGATCGAATCTTGGCCCTGGCCCATGGAGACCCATATGCTGAACTGGGTTGTGCTTCCCACGTGGGAGGCCCCCAGTTCAGTTCTCTCTGGGGTGAACCCAGTTCCTGCCCTGTGCCGCCCTGTGCCCACCTGTGGAATGAAGCTATACTGAAAACTTATGACGTACAACTATGGAGACTGCTCTGGGCCCTCCCCCTTCTCTCTCTCTGTGTGTCTCTCTGTCAAAGACAATAAAAATAAATCTTTTAAAAAAAGTTGACAAAAGTAAGCATTCACGGGGATAGGAAGCTACTGAAGTGCTGTGTGCTGGTGGTGAGACTGGGCACTGGTACAAATCTGTTGGAAACCTGTTTGATAGTATCTAATGGAGCTGAACATAAAAACCTTCCCTATGACCCACCAATTCCACTTCAAAGCACATACCTAACAGAGATATGTCCATATGGGAACCAAAACACATATACTAGAATGTTTACTGCAGACTGGAAACAATCTAAATATTCATCATCATTAGAAGGAATAAATGAATGACTTATTCACATGATGGAATACTACGCAGCAATGAGAATAAAAGAACTACAAATGCATATAATATGATAAACCTCAGTGTTGAGAAAGAGGCCACAGAATACACATTTTGTGACACCAACAACTCATCTCTATGACGAGAAGTCAGGAGAGTGGGTGACTTGGGGGTAGTGTGACTGGAGAGGGCAGAAGAGGGACTGTTTCTTTTTTTTTTAATCTCTTTTTTTTTTTTTTATATATTTTTTATTTATTTATTTATTTTTGACAGAGAGAGAGATAGAGAGATACAGAGACAGAGAGAGAACTGAACTGGGGGAGCTCCCAGTTCAGCATATGGTTCCACACGGGCCGGGGCCGGGATTCGATCCCTGGTCCCCGGCGCTGCAAAGTGAGCGCCTAACCCACTGAGCCATCCCGGCTTCCCCTGGGACTGTTTCTTGATCTGAGCACTGGTTACGTGAGTGTGTTCATACTGTGACAAAAAACAAACCCACTTAAGATATGTGTACCTTTATACTTCTGTTATATGCTTCAGTAAGAAGTTTACAAACAAAAACAAAGGAGGCCTTCCAGAACCGACTTTCCCTCTAAGTACCCCACCTCAGCTGTCTGATGCTCCTCATCTCTCCAAGTCGGCCCTGAGGACCAAAGACCAGAGAGAGAAAGAAGTGGTAAGTGGCCTACCCCTGCTTGGCACAAACTCTTAAATAATCGCCTGTCTGACTTGATGAATCCCAGGATGTTGGCCAGGATTTCAACATCACCTCGGGCCCCACACCACCACTTTTTACCAGAGGCTGGGGAACTTCCATCTGCTTCACCTACATGCCTGTCAACACTACAGGCCCACAACTGAAACAGAACTCTGCCTGGGAGGAGAGTTAGGACAAAGTCTACTCTGACTTGTGTATTAAATACACCCTCTTCCACTCCACCATGGAGGGCAAAGACTGTCTCAAGTGCCCTTTGGGACTGATGCAGATTTGAGTTCAGAGAGCAAATTCCAAGCTCCAGGAGGATCTACAGGTGGCATCTTTGTCAGCCACATGTGGACAGTGGCAGCAGAAAGCATCTGGGTTCCTAAGGTTTTGAAAACCAATCTCAACTGGTGGTGAGGACCCTGGAGGCCAGCACACCTGGGGAGATTCAACCTCCTGGATGCCCTGTACCTAGAAGTACAGGGTCGATGGCACATAGATGTGTCCTGCGCTTCCATGCAATTCAAAGTGCTTGCTGGTTGGACACAGTTGGTCTCATTGGTTTTGTTTTAACCCATTTCCAGTTTAGAAAAAAAAAGTTCAGCTTGCTGCCACATTCATTTAATTTTACATAAACACAGTTTTCAGTGTGGAAATAAAATATAAAAACTATTCCTGGAGTTGTTTCTAAATAGAACTTGTCTCTAATTCTAATGTAACAGAAATGTATAGGATGATCAGTACTTAGTAATATTTTTTGTGTGGTAAATTTCAAAGCACAGAACTTTGGGAGTCAGGTTAGGGCTATAATCTGCAAGTTATCTTGGGATAATTGCTGTAGTCACAAGCACCACCTGTGAGTATTCTTGGGGCAAATGGAAAAAGGGTTAAAAAATATCCATGCCCAGAGGTTTGGACACAGCATCCCAGGTAGCCAAGGGCTGAAAGACCTTAAAACACCACCTAGAAGCCACCAGAAGTCATGGTGAGAATTCCTGACATAGTCCTGGGCCATGCACAGTCCCCACACTAAGCCCTATCACACCCTACTGACCTGGTGGGTAAGAGATCTGTGCTGTGACAGAAATCACTTGTGCCCACTGAAAATAAGCGGTCAGGGACAATGATGCAGGACTTACTGTGGAAGGTCCAGGCTTGTGGCCCAATTGTATCAACTAAGTGACCTCTCTGAGTCCGTTTTCTCATCTTTGCAATGGGATATTAACAATGTCTGAGAGACTGAAGGCAGCTGGCACAGTGGAGAAAACATGGGGTGTGAAGTTTGCAGATCTGGGTTCAAAAGTCAACTCCGCTACTTTTAAGTTAGGTGGCCTTGAACAAACTCCTCAATCACTAGTGCCTCAGTTTCCTCACCTGCAAAATGGAATTATAATGCCTTCTTGAAGGTCTCCTGTAAAACTGGAAATGATATTAATAAAAAAGAAAAATCATTGTAAGACATACCATTTGAGGGCTCACCATGCACCAGAGGCTGGGCAAAGAGCTCTACAATAGATTATCATTTAATTTTTACAACCCTATGAGGTAAGTACTAGTATAATCTCCAACTTACAGTTGAGCACACAGGCTTCAAAAGATTAAGTAATGGCCAATGTCACATAGCTACTGTGTGGCTGAGTCAGGATTCAAACCTTAGTCACCCAACTTTAGGACCCACGACTTAACCAGCGCACTATGAACGTCTCCCTTTACAGTGTACACATTAAACCTCTGACCACTACAGGTACTCAAAATGGTATAATGAGAGATGAGAAAAGAATGTGTACAGTGTAAGTAAGACACCACACATATAAGGTTAGAAGTTTATGATTATGGAGAGGGAAATAGTTTCAGCATCCTGGCACAGAGAAACAACTAGAGTCTACCAAATACAAGTGCTAGCACAATTTAGGAGTTTTATGTCAGGTCCATCTTTCAAGGCCAGAGAAGTGACGGGGAGAACGGTGGCCCCATGCTCTCCCATGGTACATCCATGTCCTCGCTCATGGTGGGTGTGGGGTGGGGGGTTACCCCCATTTTACAGACAACTAAGTGCAGGGCCACTGTAAGCTGGGAACTGGACACTGGTCCCTTATTTTAAGTACCACATTTTTTTCCACCAAAAATACTTTGCTACACCAGGAGTGCACCTGCATCAGCCCCAGCAGGAATAGGCCGGATTCCAGCTCACCTGTCCATCCTCCTGTCCTTCCACTCGCCCTCTGATAGCAAAGCCTCTCAGCCTTGGGGTACAACACTGCCCCCCCTGTGGCCCCCAACAGCATGTCTTCTTCATCTTTCCAGCAGAGGGAATTCCTTGAGTTCCAGGAGCCTGTGGTCCCCTGCCAGCTGCGCACTGGGTCCCTCTCTGATGGGTGATGAGGCCTCCCACCCTAAGTAGCACATACCGTATTTTCCAGCGTATAAGACGACCGGGCGTATAAGACGACCCCCTAATTTTACGGTTAAAACATAGGTTTAGGCCTATATTCGCTGTATAAAACTACCCCCCACTTCCGAGGCTGTAGTCTTATACAGCGAATATAGGCCTAAACCTATGTTTTAACTGTAAAATTAGGGGGTCGTCTTATACGCCCGATCGTCTTATATGCCGGAAAATACAGTAAGTCTGTTGCAGAGGCCCTGATTAGATAATGCACACGAAAGCACTTCAGAAACCATTTTTAAAAAGTATTTTTCAACATTCTGACTTCTCAGCTTCTTTAATGTAAATGCTACCTCTGTATTCCTGTATAACCTAGTTAGTGCTTAATGCAAAATACATTCTTATACAAACTCTAAGCAACTATTAAGGAACAAAGCTAGGGACGTCACAAACATCACCTCTTTTAACCCATTTGCCCCAAGAATACTTGCCGACAGCCCTTGTAGCTGCAGCGTTAATCTCCGAGATAACTCACAGATTAAAAATCCTAACCTTGTCCATAACGTTCCATGTTTTGAAATTTACCACATAAAAAAATTATTAAATATTGATCATCATATACATTTGTTATGTTAGGATTAGAGATAAATTCTGTTTTGAAATGACTCCAAGAATAGTTTTTCTATTTTATTTTCACATTGAAAACCAGTCAGACTTGCTTCAGCCTCAAAGAGTGTGTTTATGTAAAATTATAATAAATGAATGTGGCAGCAAGCTGCACTTTTTTTTCCTAAACAGGAAAGGGGTTAATACTTGCCTGAGCTCCGTGAGATTGGGGTCATTGTGCCCAAATCAGATGAGGAAAATGAGGCAGAGTGAGGTTAAGGGTCTTGCTCAGGATTGTCCCAGCACTAGACTGCAAGCTTGATCAACTTGAGGACTTCATCTATTTCATTCACGGCTATTGGGGACTTAGTAGGGCCTCAGCAAGTATAAGTTTTCTAAAATGTAAAACTAATGCCTGTCAACGGTACAACAGGTCCTCCAGTAATGCTGTTTCATTATAATGTTAATGAATGCCCTAGGCACTTAATTCTTATTTATATCTATTAGCCTACAGTAAAATTCGTTTTGCTATCCTATCAGGACATACTATGTAAGAATTACATTCCCTGAATGTCTGCTTTAAAGTTCGAGGGCTTTAACTTCTGGGAGAGAAATCTATAATTGCCCGAGACCTACCCTACCTCTTTTGGAATTCTGAATTCTGGGACCCCTCAAAGGCAGGGCTGTGCCCTGGGGTTCTGCCAGCACAGGGCCTGGCCTGGAACTCCAACCTGCCTACAATAGCATGACCTGGCTGCAGCAATGATACAGAACTAAATCGTGAGGTAGTCACTTAGTTACATCTTCACCATCATTTTTTCATATCTACAAACCCTCTGTATTCTTATATCCTCAAAATTTTTATTTAAACTAAGTCACCTTTTTAATTAAACTTTCTTAAAAGGAAGCTTTATGGAAGTTAAAAAAATCAATCAAATGAAACCAGTGTCAGTAAAGTTAAGCTGGGTTCTGTTTGTGATGTTGTGACTTACAATAAGAAATATGTATTTGGTTTTCAACCTGTTTCTGGCGCAGAGCTCCTAAAACCCTTGGAATTTCCTAAGTGTTAAGAGATAAAGTTGTCTTCTATATTTAGAACAAGCCCCTTTCAACCAACACTGGAGTTGATGTTATTATTAAAGTGGCTTTTGGAAAGCCCCCAAGGACCGGGCTAGTAGCCAAGGGAGCCAACACTGTGATTAGAGGGGTCAGACCTTTCAACCCCATCCTTGACCTCCAGGGAAGGGAAAGGGGCTAGAGGAGGTCGATTTAATCCCCAGTGCCCAGTGATTTAATCAATCATGCCATGTGACAAAGCCAAAAGGATGGCTTGGAGAGCTTCAGCGCTGAACAGGTGAAGGTGTAGGGCAGTGGAGCGCCTGGGGAGGGCATGGAAACTCCGTGCCCTTCCCCCATCCCTTGCCCGGAAAATCTCTTCCCAGGCTGTTCCAGAGTTCCATCTATAAGGGTAAAAAGCTCCAGCTTGCATTTCTCCCTGGCCTTCAGGCTAATAGCTTCTGCTGTACATATGCTAGTTACCGAGAGGAATTCTGCTTCAGGCTTCAGTATTTTGCAAAACAGCCCCTTATCAGAAGGTGCCTAAGAGCTGGCAAAGTATGTACAAAATAATGACTGTTTATCAAAGATTTACAGGAGCCTCAAGACCCTGACTCAGTGGGGGTGAATGGACCCACTGAGAATAAAGAGATTTGGAGATTTTACACTCTTCCTTGGATTCCTGCTGGCACCTAGCTGTCTCCAGTCACCTCTTGCTCTGTCCTTCCCTCCTCCTTTCCCTTGACATTAAAGATGTCTGAATTTGGGGTGCTCTTAAGATAGATTTGCATATGTGTTAAGGCCCCCCATCTTCTCGAGCTAGTGCTTTCTTGATCAATAAACCTTTCCTTATTTCAAACTCTGGCATTCTGAGTTTTGGCCCTTTGAAGAATCACTCACGAACCTTGAATGGGCAACAAATGGTGAGCCATAGCCAGGAGCTGGTAGATGGACCCCAGCTGGGCCCCCTCCTCTGTGAGTCCTGAGCAACTGCAGAGCCACTTTGCTTTGGGGCTCAGGAGGGACTCCCTAACAGGCGTTGGACATGCTTTGGCACACAGCACCTTTGGAATAAGGAAACATCTTTGGACTTAAGTCAGCTGCTGTCTATGAGGTGAGTTGTTCTGGAATGGGCAGTCAAGAATCCTTCCTCTCTATCTGGGTGGTCTGTCCTTCAGGACAAGGCCATTTACATTTTGGGAAGCTCCCATCTTCGAGAAGGAAGTTTTTCCTTTCTATTCCGATTTCTCTCCCTCTCCAGACAAAACAACTTGCATTTTGAGGAGCCCCTGTAGAACTGGGAATCTACCCATGCAGTGTGTGCAAGCCAAAGAGCTCCATTTAGAAATAGGTAAGTGCTCCGGCCCTACAACCAGGATTTCCCTTGGGACAAACCAATTTTTTGCATTAGTTTGGGATACATTGTTGGCCATGGGGGAAAGTTTTAAGAGTTGTACTCCACTGTCAAACGGGTTTGTTTGCATTTGCTTGTCTGGCCATTTGAATTTGAAATTTGTAACTTGCCTGGTGTATCTGAGGCTTGGTTAGGAGTACTCAATTTATTGTCCGTGTATCATTTGTGTGTAGATCTAAGGCTTCTTATTGGTTTGGAAGTAAGAAATGAGAAGGTATCTGAGGCTTCTTCCCCATTTCCCCACTTTTTTTGTCTCCAGATATGTGGCAGCTGCTGTCCTGTGCTCAGGCTTGGTCCTGCTACCTGCTACCACCTTCCTCTGGGAGGATCTGCCACTTTAAATTGAGGCAATCTGAAGCCTCTCTCTTTTTTTAAACTCTGATGCACTTCCCTACTTTCTCCCACCTCTTGGAGACAATGGAATGCATCCTTTGATTATAGATTCTCTACAGCATGCAAAGCTTTGGTCATTTGAGCAAAAACACCTCTGAGCTTTATATTGTACCCAGCACATAAAAGTGAGCATTTTAAAATGAAAACTGGGGAAGCCAGGATGGCTCAGTGAGTTAAGCGCTCACTTTGCAGCGCCGGGGACCCAGGATCAAATCCCGGGGCCAGCCTGTGCAGACGCATGTGCTGAACTGGGGAGTACTCCCAGTTCAGTTTTCTCTCTGTCTCTGTATCTCTCTCTCTGTCAAAAACAATAAAAATAAATTTAAAAAAATAAATAAAATAAAATGAAAACTAAGAGATATTATTAACATATCTGTTAATATGTTCTAGATATGGCATATTTCTACCACTGAATGCTAATGCTGATTTGCATTAAATTGGCTGAAACAAGCGCTTATAAGATAATTCTCAAAAATATAACTAGTTTTAAGAGTTTTGAAATTGCTATTAAGCTTCTTGGATCTTACAGATGCTGATGTAGATATCAGGTTAATTAACAAGAGAATTAAAGAAAAAGGCAAAGGGAAACTCAACAGATTTCCCAACAAGATGGAAATTTTTAGGTTTCTTAGGGGGATAGCTCAGTGGCTGAGTGCTACCCTTGCAATCTTGAGGTCCAGGCTTTGCTTCCCAGCCCCAGCCCACGTGAACCCATATGCTGAAGTGTGGAACAACAGTAACTGATGAGATGGCTCATTGGGGAAGAGTCTTGCCTCCCATGCTGGAGGCTGGGTCTGGTTCCCGCCCAGTGCTGCCCCACGTCCACCTGTGTGGAAGGAAACTATGCCTCAACTAATGATGTACAACTAAGGAGACCTCCCCACTTCTCTCTCTCTCATCTCTCAATAAATCTTTAAAAAAAATAAGTAAAAACAAAAGGTTACTGAGACACATTATGATCAGAAATTTAGCAAAACTGGAAGTCTGATGGGGGGCAGGGCGGGTCCCAGCACCCTTCCCCCAAGACCTTCCTGTTGGGTAATCAGAAATGGTAAACACAGCCAGCCACTACTGCCTGAGGCTGCGGTGACTGAAGGAAATAAAGGGGGCCCAAGCAGTTAGTCTCACATGCCAGACCCCGTTTCCTTTTCCCAGCCTCCTTAAACATTGTTAAGGGCAAATGAAAAATCTTAAGTCTTCTCTATAATTACTGGCAATCCTGTGTATGTGTATGATCTACATTTGTGACATCTGTGCTTATTTTATATGTGGTATGGTGATTTTTTGCTTCCGGAAGGTATTACTAGTTTATAATATTTGATTGGCTTGAAGGAATTAATAAGCACTTATATAAATTAGGCAATATAACAGAGACTAAACTAAATGCCCTTCAAAATCATAGGATCCAGGAAAACATTTTATATTAAAGTTGCTTTAGGTGTGGTCTGTTTAAATAGACATGTCTTTCAAAGTTTATTAAATATGGTACTTTTGTTTTACCTGAGTTTACAAAAATATAAGCTCACGTTATCTGTTATGAAATTTGTAAAAAAAATAGATTGGTTATTGATCAACTTTGAAATCTCAGATACTTATTAAGAACTAATAAATAGATGTAATTAAAATAAAAGGCTGTTGATAAAACTTTTTAGTAATAATAGTTATATAATATATATATGTTTACACATGATTTCCCAAATTCTTTTTACAACTTGAAACCTTTGAGTTTTACTAAGTTAAATGATAAAACTTTTGAATATCTAGATATTTCAAATAACAAGAAATGGTGAAACACTTATTAGATAAGTCTAAGTTCACCTACTTTTGGCTTCTTATTACAGAGAAGCTAAAAGATTAATTGGGATCTGTAGATAATTATGTCTTGTACTTTATCAGAAGTAGATCTCTTGAAAACGAGTGTATTTGCCAGTAGAGGAGCTGATGTTTCCAAAGGCTATGAAATGTATTCATAAATTTGCCAATAGTACTAAATAATTCTGAAAGTACTAATTGCTTCCTTTTTAGTTGTCAGTAGCAATTAAGGTTTCTAAGAGTTAAGATAGAAAGAAACGATGTTTTGGTAACAAAAGGTATAAGATATAGAGATACATTTTTGAGGACATTAGAAGGAAAGTGATTTGTCCTAAAGGTGTTTATTTCTGAATAAGAAGTAAACTAAAAGGGATTAGGGAAAGTTGTAGAATATTTATTTATAAATATGAAGAGAAATCTTGAAAGAGAAAATTTTATATATGGTTAAGACGAATAAGACTAAAATAAATATAAATAAGTAAATTAATTTGAATAGCAAAAGTAAGCTGATACAAAATTAGATTTGGGTTTTATTTGCTTAAATAGGACAAAGTTTCTTGGACTATTGGTCTGCTACTGATACCATGAAAGTTTTCTTCCTAGAAAGCAAAAGTGTTTCATCAAAATAATTTTCTGTGTTTTATGTTGTCTTAATCAGGTCTTTGGTTACTTAATAAAACAAACTCCACAATACTAACAACTAAGTTTTGCTAAATTATGTAAACTTCTGTATTTATGTTTGAAATTTTTTACTGTCACTTTGGGTAAATGAGTAATTTAATATTGTTTCATAATATTTTTTCCGTCAAGTATGGTTGTCAGGGGATGCCAGGATAGCTCAGCAGGTTGAGCTCTTGCGTTGCAACCGCAGGGTCAGGGAATCGAATCCCAGCCCTGGTCTGTGCAAACCCAACTGATCACCACCGTGATGGTGGCAAAGGTTCTCGCCTCCCATGTGGGAGGCCCCCAGTTTGGTTCCTGCCCTGAGTGGCCCCACATCCACCTGTGTAGAATGAAACTACCACAACTAATGATGTACAACTATGGAGACTGCTCTGCCCACCCCCACCCCCTCCCACTCTTCTCTCTTTCTCTCTCTCTCTCTCTCACCTCTCAAGCAATAAAATAAAAATCTTAAATAAAAAAAAAGGATGCTTGACAAACTTCCCAAGATTCAAATTTTAAGGGGAAGCCAGATGGCTTAGTGGGTTGAGCACTTGCTTTGCAGCCCTAGGGTCCGATGACTGAATCCTGACCCCAGCCCATGAGGACCCATATGCTGAAATGGGGTGTGGTGTGCCCAGTTCAGTTCTTGTCAGGGCAAGCTTCCCAAATAGGAGACCCATGGCCCGATTCCTGCCCTGTGTCGAACCCACCTGTGGAATGAATGAAACTATATGAAAAACTAATGATGTACAACTATGGAGACTGCTTTGGGCCCTCCCCCTTCTCTCTGTCTCTTTCTGTCAAAAAAACAATAAAAATAAATCTTAACCTGGAATAACTTTGGGTTACCCCAATAGGCCCCTGGAACACCTCAAAATATTTGTTTTCTCTCCTTGCAAAAGAGACATATTAAACTAATTAGGCTTATTTTGGTGTGTTGAAGTTACATGGGAAGCTTTATCAAATAAATAACCTCCAAGAGTCTAACTACAAAGCCACAATATATTTTCATTTGTAATTCTAATTGTTATCTTAAAATGTTATGTTACAGAAAAACCAAGTTCTTTGTCAGCTTATATAATCAGATCTACAAGCATATCAAGACATTTACAGTTTCATCTCTAGAAAAACCCATGCAGAGGACTCTGCCTTATTTTAGAATACAGGTTTCTGAGAGTGAAGTTTCAGATCGTGTCTCTCTAAACTAAATGAGGACTTGTAGAAATCGAAGGAATAACTGGATTCAAGGAATGCTGGCAGGTGATTAGGATAAATAAGAATTGATTCTATGGGACTGAATGAACTAAGGATAATTATAATTTTTTTTTTTTTTAAGTTTTTTTTTTTTTTATTGTTTTTGACAGAGAGAGAGAGATACAGAGACAGAGAGAGAACTGAATTGAGGGCACTCCCCAGTTCAGCATATGGTTCCGCACGGGCAGGGGCCGGGATTCGATCCTCAGTCCCTGGCGCTGCAAAGTGAGCGCTTAACCCACTGAGCCATCCCGGCTTCCCCAATAATTATAATATTTATAACTTTTTGTTTGAAATGTTGCTGATTTTAAAAATCTTTTTGTATTCCTGATATAACTTCTTTTTTTTTCCTTAGAGCAGTTGGTAAATTATACCTTTGTGAGCAGTACTGAAACATTTATATTTTTCCCCCTACCTGATACATCCAGAAAATTGGAGACTAACTGAGTATTATTATTTTCATGGCATTTGATATAAATCCGTTCTCTTTATAATGATACATAATTGAAAATTCTTGATAAGCCTTTGACTGGAATGTCGTGCTTGAAAAAGACATGCACAAACTCTGGATGTCACCAGAAAGCTTTATGGAATTAAGATTGGCTTTGGAAACCAATAAAAGCCCCTTGGAAAAACAGCTTGGTACTTCGATGGTACATAGCGGTCTTTCTAGGTAAGGAATAAAGAACCTCAAGAACCTGAGAAATTCACCCAAATCTGTAGGTACTGCAGGTGAAATTTAATGGCAAGGATTAGGCTTGGCTTCTTAGCCCTGAGAGGCTAATTGAAATTCAATCTGGAGATTCCTTATGAAATTCCAGCAAAGCAGATTTAAAGGAGGCTATATGATCAATTGCTATTCTTGTACTTATGCAAATAACAGGCCAAGGTTATTGAAATACTAGACTTATGCATTAAAGTTAGTCTTAATTTGGCTATCTTTTGATAAAAATGAGGGTGATATAATGCATTATAATTTCAATAGAAACTATAATGCACAATTATGGATATTAGATTCTAGTTGAGTTAATTGTCTTCAAAGTTTTATTTCTCACCTGTGGACTAGAGCCTGAATTTTTCTACTGAAAGTAGAAAGTAAAGTTTGGCTACAACCTTCTAAACTAGTGTTTCATTTCTCTCTCATCTTCTGCCTTGGAATTACTGAGAACTAAAACTGTTTCTTTTTTTTCCTGAGTGTTGCAATTATAGGCTATAGCCAGATGACACAATGTAAAATTCAGAGAAATCATCAACTAGTTCGCAGTGACTGATGTTGCGTAAGCCACGTAAGAGGTTTGTCTGAGCACCTGATGTCATCATCAGAGACGGACAAGAGTGTGGACCAGGAGAATCTGTCAGACTGTCACACTGCCTGCCTTCACTACTTTTTATTCTTTGTCTCATTAATTAGAGTACAGGTATACTGGCCTACTGCTGCTTCTACTGTGGCTGTGGTCTCTGCTTGGAAATTGAACACCTAGAATGCCCCCTGTAAGGCTCAGGGACCACCACAGAAGTGGGTGCGTGAGATAGTAAGAGCTAGAAAAGGGAAATGATTAACAGACAAATGTGACTTCATTTTACAAACTAATCCTCCTTGATTAAACCTGGACCCAGTTGCCCTACTTCCCTCAAGACTGAAGGATGAACAAAAAGGAGGGGAAACTGTAACAGCAAGATGCTCCAGCCAGCCTTTCTGCCATGGCCTCAGGCTAGTAGCTCCTGTTATAGAGGCATACTGATTAACCAGAGTTCTGTTTCAGGCTTGAGTTTTGCCAAAACAGCCCCTTATCAGAAGGTGCCTCTCCTGAAGAGCTGGTGAGTACATATAAAATAATGACTTTATCAAAAATTTATAGGAGCCTCAAGATCCCATCTCAGATCAGCAGGGGTCAACGGACCCAGTAAATAGAGATTTAGAGATTTCATGCTCTTCTTGGGTCTCTGTTGGCACCTAGCTGTCTCCAGTCCTCACCTACCTCTTGCCCCCCACCTTCCTTTGATATAAAAGACACAGAATTTGGGGCACTACTAAGATGGATTTGCAGAAGCACTAAAGCCCCCATCTTTTCAAGTTCGTGCCTTCTCAATCAATAAAACTTTCCTTATTCCAAATCCTGATGTTTTGAGTTTTGGCTCTTTGAAGCATCGGGCACACGAAACTTGACTGGTTGGTAACTTCTCCTTTTGTAATAAACTGGTAACCTAGTAAGTAAACTCTTTTCCTTAGTTCTGTGAGCCACTCTAGCAAATTAATCAAACCTGAGAAGGAGCTATGGGAACCTCTGACTTATAGTTGGTTGGTCAGAAGCACAGATGACAACCTGAACTTGAGATTGGCATCTGGAAGGGGTGGGGAGTCTTAACGTGGGATCTGATGCTAACTCCAGGCAAATAGTGTCAGGCTCAGTTTGTGTCAGGAGATTTGGGCGTGCGGAAAACTTCCCCCACATGTGGTCACAGATGTGTTCAATGCTAGTACTAAATGTAGAGAAAAAAGGAAATAGAATTTTCCTCTTATACTGCCACTCCCCAAAGCTCTAAGCTTGAGGTGGCTCTCTTCATTTAAAAAAATGAACAAATGTTAGGTAATAAAGACATATTAGTAACAAACCACAACTCTCTCCCTGTCAGTAATGAAAGAAATTACAAGAGAAATAATTGCCTTGCTATGTGGTCCTGTGCAAACCACACCTCTATGATCCCAGACCTGGAGTAGAATCAAAACAGTGCCAGCTCCAGTTCTGCCTTGTGCAGAAGACAGCATCTTTAACATCCCTGAATTTCAATTTATCTGACTATAAAATGGTGTCTCCCACTCTACATGGTCCCTGTGAAGTTCAAGACAGACAGACATAAAAGGATCTTTGAAACTCTGCAGCAGGGGTGACCAATCTTTTGGCTTCCCTGGGCCACACTGAAGAATTATCTTGGGCCACACAAAAAATACTCTAACACTAACAATAGCTAATAAGCTAAAAGAGAATCACAAAAAAAAAATCTCATAATGTTTCAGAAAGTTTACAAATTTCTGTTGGATGGCATTCAAAGCTGTTTTGGGCTGCATGTAGCTGGCAGGCTGTGGGTAGGACAAGCTTGCTCTGAAGTTCTGTGTAAATTATAAGGTAGATTTGAAGGAGTCTGTCTACCAATCAGGCAAAAGTCAAGACTTGACCCAAAATGCTGCAAGAAACCTGCATCTCTCTGGGCTGGCTTGGGGCTGGCTCATTCCTGACTGAGGCCAAAGTATAGAATGCTGCTTGGGCCACCAGATATCCAAGCATTCTAGATTGCTGAGAAAGGGATCCCGAGAAGTGTCACTTACATTGGCTGAATTTTGGTGAACTCAGGGATTTCGTCTTTTTTCTTCCTAAAGAGGAACCAGTAGGTCAGGAGACCCACAATGACTGAAAACAGAATCATGTCTGTCATGCTGAAAAGAGACACTTCTTCAGCTGCTGTCTCAGACATGGTGGCGCTGGTATCTATGTTGGAGTCCCCCATGTTGATCACCAAACTGTTGGAAAAGAAAAATGACAGACTTCAGTAAGGTGGAGCAGGATCCACCCAAAGCCTGCTGGGGAGCCCCCTCCCCCACTGCAGCCCCCACCCCACAAGCGTTAGCCTGGGCCTCGTCCCAAGGGCTGCAGGGACAGGCCAAGCACCAGGGCAGGAGCTGCCAGTTCAGCAAGGCCCCCAGCAGCACACAGATGCAGCCCTGGATGAAAACTTAAGACAGCAAGTGGCCCCCGTGGTGTCAGCCCAGCCCAGCGTGTACCTTAAGTATGGGCTATGGCTAGAGCTAGGACGGGGCCCCCTGCAGACAGACAGAATGGAAGCACAGACTCCCAGGGCCATCAAACATCCTCCAGCCACACAAAGACACAGCAGAAAGGTTGGTTCCACACGAGAGACGGGACCACTTCAACACAAACCCTTTTCCCAAATGTGCGGAAGGCTGAGGTTGCCCCAAACCCTGCACATTCTAAGGGTCTTCAGGACAGGCCCTTGGATGGTACCTAGGGAATAATCTCTGAGCCCTTGGAATATCTTTCCCAGTAACAGTGTCTATATACACAAACAGTTTATGCCAGCAATGCCTTGTAGGGTAAATGCCTGGGGCTCTGAATCATTTCCTATCTGTTTGACCTCTAGGGTGCTGGAGACTGAGTAAGCTTAGAGACACTGGAACTCCATGCCTATAAGGCTTACTCTTGAAAACAAACCCTGGACACCAAGGCTCAAGTGAGCTTCCCCAGCTGGTGGTACTTTTTATGCACTGTCACACATGGTTGCTGGGAGGATTAAGTGCTGTCCACTCCACTGAGAGTATACAACTGGAAGCTACAAAGACAGATTTCCCAGTTTCTCCTGGACTCCACCCTATGGAGCCTTTACCCAAGCTAATTTTAGTCTGTACCCTCAGCCATAATAAACCATAATGGAGTAAAACAGCTTTTTTTATTTCTGTGAGTCCCACAGAATCACTAAACCAGAGAGTAGTCTTGGGGACCCCTAACACACTCAACCTACTTAGTTTTCTTAAAAGATGCTCAACTGGTCCTTCCACCATTGAAACCTGGCAGGTAGGTAGATCTGATGATATGAGTCAACAAAAGCCAAAGTAAGAATACCTGAAACCTCAGAAGTCCACTTCTGCCACTTAGCAATGACGCTGGGCTCAGTTCCATTTTGCTATCACTGCTTGTATCAACTGGGTTGCTTTCCCCACAACAGAGGCTCCCAGACTTGGTCAGAAATACCTGTCATATCTCAGCAACTGAGGCAACAGGAGACTGCTTCATGTCTGACTTCTGTTAGCTGTCACTGCCTCCTGGAAACCACAGGGCTGGCCCTGACAGCTAGAGTGCCCTGACATCTGAGGGCTCCTGGCATCAGCCCTACCCTCCTGCAACCTTTTGGGAATGGGCCATTCAGAACGGACCCTCAGGCTTCATTCTTTGCCATCTCATTAATCTGAGGTGCTAATGGCTGAGTTCCTGAGATAAACTCATCTCCTTCCTTTCAATATTTTATGTTAAAGGACAGACCTAACTCTAGTGCCCACAGAGAGTACTGTTTATATTTAAGTATTAACTTATAAACACATTTAACATTTACTCCGTGTTAGTTAATGTCTTCTTACACAACCTTGTGAGTGTCATCTGTCCTGCCCACAAGCCTTCTGTCAGGCTCTCAAAACCATGGAGAGGACCTGCTGGAATGGATTTTGAAAGGACCACAAAATCACGAGGCAGCAACACTCAGAGCCTGTCAGGAACCAGTTGGGGATGCCGGCCAGGCAGCAGACACTCAGAGCCCCGCAGGAACCAGCTGGGGATGCTGGCCAGGCAGCAGACACTCAGAGCTCCACAGGAACCAGGACTAGCGTGCTGACTCAGGAAAGCCCCCAGCTAGCATCCCTCAAAGAGCAGCAGTCAATGGGCATCTGCACCCTGTCCCACCGCCCTTCCAACTCAGGTCGCCCAGCCCCCTTATTCACCAAGGGGGACTAATGCCCATGAAGCTAAAAGTGTTTGATACATATGCAAGTTGACTGCACAACTCAGAAGAGAAAGCGCATTCCTGGCAGGTTGTTTCTAAGCAGTGGTATGCTAGAGGGCAAGGGAGACTGCAATATGCACCCATTCTTTTAACATCGTTTGGTTCAAGCCACCCAGACCACTGCAATAGATCCTCATAGACCTTTCTCCACACAGTAGCCAGAGGGAACCTTTGAAAAAGAAGTCATATCATGTCACCTCCTTAAGTGAAACCCTCAAATGGCTTCATACTTAGTCCTTATCTAGCTTGTAAACCCCATATGATCTGGCCCTTGGGTAGCACTCCCACCATGATTCCTACTATGCCCTTTCCTTACACCTCACCACTCACACTGGCCTCCTTTTGCCTCAGGACCTTTGCATGTTAACATGTTGCCCAGCGTTCTCTTCCTCACTTCATTCAGGTCTATGCTCAGATGACACCATCTCAGAGAGACTTTGCCTCACTATCATATCTGGTCACTTTCCCTCCTCTTCCCCCTCGCAACTGATCACTACCTGACATTCCCACCCCCCACCCCCCACCCCACCCCCACAATGGCCGTCTCCGTAACTACAGGGTCAGCTCACAAGGGCAGGGACTTCACTTTGTTCACAACCTGGCAAATAATGAGCACCCAGTACCAACTTGTAAATAAATGAACATATGGTTCGAGAGTAGCTGGATTAGCAAAGAATGGCATATTGATTACGGAGTGGTTGTATGATCTGAAAAGCACAATACAGATACGTCACTACAACATGGTCTGTGAGGCTTTGTCTACTCTTCTTCACTCCTGCTCTCTCTAATACCTGCACTTACTGCTCTTGCAGTGTTTCAGGCCTCTCCATTTTAGTTCAGAGGCAAGACAGCACGCATTCCTGTACCACTGCAGAAACAACCAGGTACTTTGAGAATGTGACTAACCCCCTGTAGAAGGTAGGGATGGGACACAGGCCTGGAAGCGCCCCCACCAGTACAATGGACACGGTCAACACTCAGAGCTGGCGTCTCAACAAAACTGAGAATGTCCCCAGCAGCTCTGGCTGACTCTGAGGTGAGAAACTTCAGACAAATAAGAGCTGCAGAAGAGCAGTGGAAAGGACCTGGTGATCATTTATTTGAGGCCAATCTACAATGCAGAATCAGAGGATCCAAATGGGTATAAGCAGCTCACCTGAGTGGAAAACTAGATAGGGGGCCCAGCTTCCTAGGGGAGGGCAGGCTGTATTCAGTCCCTCTCTACGTAAGAAGACCTACTGGACATGCGTCTTTCCCCTGCTCTGCTGTGAGCTCCTGAGAGAAGAACAGGTTCGTGGGTACCTCTGAATCTGGCATATAGTAGGAAGGAAGGGCTGGCAGGCTGGCAAGAAGGAAGTCAATCTGGGAGGAAAAACCCTGATCTTACACTTCCTACACTAGGATACGAGCAGCATGCCTGGAGCTTGGGGCCTGAAACTACAAATAAGCTCTTATACCATTATTATCTCAATTAAACCACTATTTCCACACTGAAGCAAACACAAACATCCACCTACCTCTACAGCCTGCATCTCTCTATCTCTGCCCCAGAGCCTTTACATGTACCTAAAATATCTTTCCTCTAGTTGCTTCCTACTCAGTCTTCACACCTCACCTCGATCATTACTTCCATAGGCCACACTTTTCAGGCAAATTGTCTGGCACATAATCCAGTGCTCAATAACTACTCATGGAACAAGTGAAGGCAGTCAATGATTACATTATGACACAGAATGTAAAATTTGTATGAATCGATTAACTTGAAGCATTCACATTTAAAACAAATTTGGGGTGACAGAATACCTATTTGGCAACCGCCTAGGACAGAGGCTCCCAAACTTCCTCAGTTCATGGAGCCCCTGGTATTTCTGTAATATTTTCATAGTATTCTGGGCCCAAAGCAATGCCTAACAGTTCCATTTGGGAAGTAGTTCGGTCTAAACAACCACCGAAAACCTAGCTTTGCAAAGACACAAAATCATCAAAAGGGATGTAGAAGATTTCACATTGAACTTAAAACCATGCCACCTAGTACTAATGCGAACAGGTGTGGGCTTCCGCTGTGTTGGAAAATTAGATACCTCTGGGAGTTTGCTGTGGTGCCCAGAGGCAACTCGGCAGTTTGGGAGCCACGACCCCATGACATAAAATCACTCTCCTCTGCTGTGTGAAATATTCTGATGGGAAAATTTTGGACATCCTGTCTGATGAGTGTCCTGCATTTCAGATGTGGTAGGGTGACCACGAGACTGTCTTGAGGTCCCCACAGGCACTCCAAGGAGACTATGTGATCGTTCTGCCCTGTGAGTTGTTTCTTCTTCCCATGTTCAGTGGAAAGGAGGAACACTAGCCAGTGCAGAGCTCATGGGGCCAAACAACATTTGTCAGGAACAGAAGAAAAGAAAAGAAAATGAACATGAGAAAATAGAGTAACTTCTTAACTAGACCAGGCTCCTGCCATAGCCCTTCCACCAGCTGTCTGGGCCTCTGGGCAAATCCCTTCTCATCAAGTTTTGATGACCTCATATATAAAATTAGGCACAGAAAAGGGGATGAGTCAAAAGATCACCCAAATATAGCAGATCTGATTTGATCTTTTATTACAAAGTAAGTTTTCATTTTTATTACAAAAGACAACATACACACAGAAAAAGGCAGAGACAAACAGACAGGTGCTAGTCCCCTTGAATTTCAACAGCTGGCCAGTTCCTACTGATGCTGTGGCCCAAGGTTAGCAACTCCAGTCCCAGTCCCAGTCAGCAGGCAGCCCAGCACACTGCAGAGCAGGTGGGCAAATAGCTGGCGCTCAGGCCTGGGGCACTGGAGGAAACTTAGCCAGCTTCTAAAACAGCAAATGAAGCAAGAACAGAAGTGCCCTTTCGCCATCCAACTTTACAACACTGGGGTGTAAAATTACCATGCAGGAAGTATTTGCAACTTCTTGTCAGTAAACAAGACTGACCGACCAACCCAGCACTGACATCAGAGTGAGCAATCACGGGAAGCAGCAACAAGGAAGCAAGACCTCAAGTGATTTAGTTGGTCCCTTCCGCATGCAAATCACACAGCTGCAGTCACCTTGAGGCAATCCAGATGAGGGGCTGGCATCCATCCCCCAGCTGCAGTGGGGACAAGGCCTATTCAGGTTCACAAACCTCTGCCAACAGCCCAGGACAGCTTTGAATGCAGCCCAACATAAATTTATAAACTCTCTTAAAACATTGTGGGGTTTTGGGTTTTTTTTCTATTTTATTTTTTTAGCTCATCAGCTATTGCTAGTGTTACAGTATTTTATATGTGGCCCAAGAAAATTCCTCTTCCAATGTGGCCCAGGGAAGCCAAAAGATTGGACACCCCTGGTTTAGTGGTTTCAAGGTGAGGGAAAATCTCAAGGAAACGAAGCCTACTCTTGCCTAATAGCTCATCCTCCAGAGACTGAGACATGCTCAGGGGAAAGTACCTCCCCAAGGAAGCCTGCTAAAGAGCAGTGCTCAAAAGAGCAATCAGAACAGATTCCTCTCTAGCAAATGTCCACAAACGTTATCATCCAAACTGAGATGTGGATGAGGTGGATTTCTTTGGGTTTATTCTGTTTTGGATTCTCTAAGCTTCTCGAATCAGTAAATTTGAGAACTTTTCAGCCATTATTTCTTATACTTTTTAAGCCCCACCGTTTCTCCTCTCATTCTGGGACTATGATGATATAAATGTGTTTTCTTATTAGTCCCATGAGTCCTTGAGGCTCTGTTCAGTTAAATCAGTCCAGTTTCTCTCTGTTGTTCAGAGTGGGTAATTTCTACTGTTCTATATTCAAGTTTGCTGGAAATTTCCTCTGCCTTCTCTACCCTGCTGTACAGCCATCCATTGAGGTTGGTTTTTTTTTGTCAGGTATCGTATTTTTCAATTCTAAGATGTCTGGCTCTTCTTTATATCTTGTGTGATTCCAACAATTGTGTCATCTTGATATTGGCATCTGTTGTCTTTCCAACCATGCAAGTTGAAATTTTCCTAGTTCTTAGTATGGTGATTTTTTATTTCCCCTGAAGGTTCTGGGTGTTATAACACTCTATATCTTATTTAAATCCTGTCTTTTATCAGGTCTCCTCTGCCCCCACACTGGTAGGGGATGGAGGGCGCCAACTCATTGCTATCATCCATAGGCATACCCCAACAGTTACAATGCAATGAGAAGGTCAGGTGTGGGGAAAAGGAAGGTAAGACAATCCAAAATAGTCAAAGAGGTTGCACCAACATCTGAGCTGGATCATAAAAATGAGCAGGGTCCAGCGGTCAGGTAAGAGAGATAAAGACAAGTTCCAAACAGAAGTATGTACCAAGGATGAAACCATGAAAGACCAGTAGCTACAGAATCTGATGTGACTCAAGTGTGGCACAATGGGATGCATCTGTATGAGATCTGACAGTTAAGTTCGTGAACTCATCCTAGAAAAAGTGCTGCATACCTCATTGCTGAATATTACTATGGTTACCTTTGCAGTACTCCCCTTGGGAAGCTGTGCACCAACACAGTGCCTAGTCCACCCTCCAAAGCAATTTTGGAACTCTTTTTCTGGAATGGCCATCAGAGCCATGGTCATATTACCCTTGATTTCCTGAATGTCATAAAAATGTCTTCCTTTCAATATTTCCTTTATCTTCAGGTAAAGAAAAAAGTCATCGGAGGCCAGATCAGGTGAGTAGGGAGGGTATTCCGGTACAGTTATTTGTGGACTGGCTAAAAACTCCCTCATAGACAGTGCCATGTGAGCTGGTGTATTGTCATGATGCAAGAGCCATGAGTTATTGGTGAAAAGTTCAGGTCATTTTCACCTACATTTTTCATGCAGCCTTTTCAGCACTTCCAAATAGTCAACTTGGTTGACTTGTCAGTTGATACCAATTCTTAATGAACAATCCCTCTGATATCAGAAAAAGTGAGTAGCATTGTTTTGAGTCTTGACTTGGATTGATGGAACTTTGTTGGTCGCGGAGAACGGCTGACTTGTATTGTGTACCTGACGCCTTCTTTCAGGGTCATATTAGTACATCCATATTTCATCACCAGCGATAACACAGTCCAAAACATTGTCTTGCTTCTCAAAAGGGTCTTAGCAAATTTCGACTCTGTTTTGCTTTTGTTCATCAGTAAGCTCCTCTGGGACTGTTTCTGCACACACATTTTTCACGTCAAGATTTTCATTGAGACTTTCTTAACTACTTCTCTATTGATGTTTACTTTTTGTTTGTTTGTTTTTATTGTTGTTTTTTGACAGAGAGAGAGAGACAGAGAGACAGAGAGAGAACTGAACTGGGGGAGCTCCCTAGTTTAGCATATTGGGTCCGCACGGGCCAGGGCTGGAGCTGGGATTCAATACTCGGTCCCTGGCGCTGCAAAGTGAGCACTTAACACACTGAGTCATCCCGGCTTCCCCTATCAATGTTTACTTGGTCTGCTATGTTACTCACAGTCAGCTAACAATTTTGACACGCAATTCAACAAATTTTTGCCATGTTTTCATCAGTTCTGCTTATTACTGGCTGTTCTGACCTCTCTTCATCAATGATGCTTTCTCTCCCCTCAGAAAAATGTTTAATCCTTTTTGTACACTGCTGTTTTCTTTCTGGCAACATCCCTATAAACTTGGACTAACATGTCCCTGATTTCACTTTCACTCTTGCCAAGTTTAACAAGAAATTTAATGTTCGTTGCTCTAATTCAAGCTCTGACATTCTCAGGGTGGCACACAAAAACACACAATAATGAACAACACTCAGCAAGACACCACATGTCAACAAGTACACAGCTGTGAGACACTGGTATACCAAGGTTATGAAACCTTACCGAGTTGTTTGCACAGTGCTGCCAACATTAAGTGCATGGTAGCAAGTTCACAAGCTTAATTATCAGACCTCGTATGTGTGGGTGTAAGGGTGGTAAGAGATCGCCTTTTAAGTGAAACTGAGACAAGTGCGCAAAGGTCCCAGGAACCTCCTATGTCTCTAAGGTCTTTGGGCCCTGGGCAGCTGGTGATGACAGAGAGAGTGTGTGACATGCTTAGAAAGAACTATGCCATAGGGTGCTAATACTGTACAATGGGGCTTGCACCCACAATATCAGTACAGTCGTGTAACTTTGACCAAGGGAGTCTAGAACACACTCAGGCCAACATTTCACAGCAGATCCCCCACCCAAATGCTCCCAAGTGATGACCTTTCCCCCATATAATAGGGCTTATGCCTGTGATCTGGAGACACATGACTGGAACTGTGTCTGATGAAATAATGCAAAAGAGGAAAGTGGCCAGGAAAGCTGGCTGGATCTGTGGAAGCATGACTTGGCAAGAAGCAGGCAGAAAAGCCAGCATCACTCAGCACAAATCTAGCTGACAAAGCCCCACAGAGGCTGAGCCTGGAACTGCAGCTGGTCGTGGAGAGCCTGATACGAGCTTGTTGCAGCCTCTCTGGGGCCTCATCCACCTGGCCTGAGCTCCAAGTGCTGTGAGCCCATAGCTCCCCTAAACCCTTGGCAATGTGCTCCAAGGCCTTCTGTAGGTTAGGTATAACTTACTAACACTACTCAAAGTTAGCACAGGCCACTTTATAGGTACAAGATACTTCACAGGAGTTCTGTGAGAGGGCAGAAAATATATATATTGGTCTCTGCCTCCTGTTCCTGGCAGAGAGCTCCCAAAACCCTTGGGATTTCCTGAGTGTTAGTAGTGTCTTTTGTTCTAATGAGGCAACTAAGGGTGGGCTACTGGATGGGGGCTAGTCACCAGAAAGACAACCACAGTTAGAAGCTTGGGGTTTTTAAGCCCAGCCCCCATTCTCCAGAGAGGAGATAAAGACTGAAAATGGAGCCAATAACTGATCATGCCTATGTGAAGGCGGCTCCATAAAAATCTCAGTACCGTAGTACAGGGTTTGGAGAGCTTCCAGGTCAACGAACACATCCACATACTGACAGAGTGATGCACTCCAAATCCATGGGGACAGACCCCTGGGCTTAAGACCCTCCCAGACCTCACCTATGTATCTCTTCATCTGCATGTTCGTTTGTGGCCTTTATCATATCCTTCAATAAGCAGGTAAATGTAAATAACTGTTTTAGTGAATTCTGTGAGCTGCTCTAGCAAATTAATTGAACCTAAGGAGAGGGTTGTGGGACTCCCCATTTGTAGCCTATCGGTAAAAGCACAGGTGACAACCTGGTCTTGCTATTGGCACATGAAGTGGGGCGGGAGTAGTTTTGTGAAAATGAGCCCTTCACTGTATCGATACAGCAAGCCTGCAGCACAGGCAATGATGCTCCCTCTCCCTTTTACAGAAATAGGAGTGGGTTGGGCCAATGCCCATGCAGACTCCCAAAGTGAATGTGGACTATAGGCTCATAAACAGAGGTACAGATGGGCTCCATACTTAGCCTCAAAGACAAGCTGGAACACAATCAGAAAGAGTCCCCAGAATGGAGTAGTCCCCAAAACATGTCACATGAGAAACAATAAAGGAACTGGAAAGGTTTACTTCCCTAAGAAAAGAAGATTCGGAGGCAGCTGATCCCTTCTTTGGGTAGTCAGAAAATAGAGGAGGGAGAGAAAAGTGCAGAAGTGGGCCTGGCAAGGGAAGGCAGAGAGACATACAAAGGCTGGCCAGAAAAATTCCAACCATAAATGCCTGTTTTTCATATTACATGGCTGGACACTTTCTGGACAGCCCTCTTATATACTCTCCAAGAACTTTCTGACAAAGGTACCTGGAAGGAGAATGAGCTACTGTGAGGAGTGGCCCCCCATCATTGCAGATGTGCCATCATAAGACAATCTGGGTTCAATTACAGAGAGAGTACCTGCTAGCCCAGACCAATTAAATTAATGTTCATTAAACTGAACTGGCTGATTGGTGACAATATCAGGGGAGGAGACCCCAAGTCTTTGAACTGAATTAATACTTAAATACTGATTCCTGGATCTCTTACACTGAACCCTTTCAACACATGCACATCCACACACATCCACACACTTAACATTAACCAAGAGCTATGGAAAGCCAAGGGCAGACATCATACACGGTGGTGATACATGATCCCACAGCAAATCCTAAGGACTCAAGAAAAGGTAAAAGAAATAGGGAGACTTAGGGCAGACCTCCGAAAAAGCAGGAAAGAGAAAGTACTTTTTCAATTAAAAAACTGGCCCCAAGAACAGTTTATGCTTCATACAGGGCTGACTCTCAGCTTTAACAAGGAGCTTTTTGGGGGGTCAGTGGCCTTCTGGCTCCCCCAAGCACATCACTATTACATTCTTTTTTTTTTTTTAAAGATTTATTCTTATTGTTTTTGATAGAGAGAGATACAGAGACAGAGACAGAGACAGACAGAAGGGGGAGGGCCCAGAACAGTCTCCATAGCTGCATATCATTGGTTTTTCCACATAGTTTCATTCCACAGGTGGGTGCGGGGCTGCACAGGCCAGGAACTGGGCCGGGGTCTCACCCTGGTGAGAATTGAACTGGGGGCACTCCCCAGTTCAGCATATGGGTCCGCATGGGCCGGGGCCGGGGCCGGGATTCGATCCTTAGTCCCCAGGGCTGCAAAGTGAGCGATTTACCCACTGAGCCATCCCGGCTTCCCCATTATTACATCCCCATTATTACATTCTAGTTACATCATTTCAAACCCAACTCTGCCTAGCCCTAGACCCAGATGCTGCTCCTGATGGTACCAAACTTTTGGCTCCCCTGGGCCATACTGGAAGAAGACTTGTCTTTGACCATACATAAAATACACTACACTAATAATAGCTAATGAGCTTAAAAAAAAAATATCACCCCAAAAAATCTGATAATGGTTTAAGAATTTGTGTTGGGTCTCATTCAAAGCCATCCTGGGAAGCCCTGTGTGGCCCCACATCCACCTGTGCAGAATGAAACCAGGTCACAACTAATGATATATAACTACTCCCCCCTCTTCTCCTCTCAAAGAATAAATATTTTTAAAAAAGGATTTATTCTTTGAGAGAAGAAGATAAGTAATGATATTCTAAGAATAAGGTGCCATGTAGCATCCAGGTCTTGGATTCTAAACATCATTCTTTATCAAAAGGAACCAGTGCTCCTCTGGAGAAATGGCTGACATTAAATTAACCTGGATCACCTTGCTGTGCTAAAGAGTAAGAAAGAGCTTGAAGAATGACAAGGACTTGCCAAAAGGACACAGAAGTCTGGGGTGGGGATGCAGGCAGGTGTTCCCACCAGCCAGATCTGGGGCAATTTGAGAATAAAAATAAAGACCATTCATGACAGATTATAACCTATAGGATAAAAGAATAACCTATGAGTCAATACACTGTACTGATATAAATATATAAATGAATAAGTACATGGGTGAAAAGAGGAAGTTCTCCCATATAGCAGAATGCCAACTAATAAATGTAGAGGAATGAAACACTTAGAACCATGCGTGTTAAACTTGTGGGTGAAAAGGTGATGAGAAACTTATTGATAGATAGAATTTCATAGTGGAGAGCCTGGCTGACACCACCATAACCAAGTGATCAAAGTTAACAGTTCCAATATTTGGACATAGTGACATCACCTGCTAACTGATACAGTGCTCTAAAGTCACAATACCATTTCTATGTATCCTGCCAAAAATACATAATCTGAATCTTACTTATCATGAGGAAATATCAGACAAGTCCAAACTGAGGGACGTTCTAAAAAGAAATGGCCTGACTTTTTAAAAATGTCAAGGTCATGAAAGACAAAAAAAGACTGAGGAGACACTCCAGATCAAAAGAAACTAAAGAGTGGCAACAGTAAAAAGATTTTTCTTTTGCTATAAGACATTAGTTGCAAAATTTTAATAACTCTACAATTAGACAATATGTTATCAGTGTTAATGTCCTGATATTATTGTACTATGGTTATGTAAAAAAGTCCTTCAATTTAAAAACATAAACACTGAAGTGTTTAGGGGTAAATGAGCACCGTATCAGCAACTTATTCCTAAATAGGTCAAGAAAAAAATGTTTAAAAAATAGAGAAAATGAGAGAGTAAACATGGTAAAATGATATTTGGAGATTCTGAGTGAAGAGTGTTCAATAATTCTTTGCACTATTTTTTCAACTTTTCTATAAATCTGAAACTACTTCAGAATAAAAAGTTAAAAATAAATATATGCTTACTGAAGAAAATACATTAAATTAACAAACATAAAGTTAAAGAAAACAATCCAAACATCTACTATTTGTTTTTATTCTATCTATTTTGTACATGTATATTATAAAATATATTTAACATTGGTTTTGTACTACATGCAATTTTGTCCTGCATTTTTAACTTACTAAATTGTAAACATTGTAAATTCTCAAGTGTTATTCCAACCTATAAACAGAGTTGTTTACAGGACATTCTCACTGTTACAAATAATGCCATGATAAACATGATGATATCTTTTCAAGATAAATCTTTTTTTTTTTTAAAGATTTATTTTTATTGTTTTTGACAGAGAGAGAGAGAGAGAGAGAGAGAGAAAGAGAGAAATACAGAGATAGAGAGAAGGGGGAGGGCCCAGAACAGTTTCCATAGCTGCACATCATTGGTTTTTCCACATAGTTTCATTCCACAGGTGGGCACGGGGCTGCACAGGGCAGGAACTGGGCCAGCGTCTTCACCCTGGTGAGAACTGAGCTGGGGGCACTCCCCAGTTCAGCATATGGGTCCACACGGGCCGGGGCCAGGATTCGATCCTCGGTCCCCGGGGCTGCAAAGTGAGCGCTTAACCCACTGAGCCATCCCAGCTTCCTCAAGATAAATCTTTTTGCATCTAATTATTCCTTAAAATAGTTTCTGAATTTATCTTAAAAATATTTCTGAATCAAAATATAAATATATACATATATATATATTCCCCCCCAAGGCTCTTGATTTACTATCAAATTATTTTCCAAAAAGTAATTTATTTTCAGCATTTCTCTAAAGCTCTCCCTCTGCAAGACACTCTAAGCTGGAGAAAAGGGATTACAGCACAGTGTTCACAGAAGCCTGTGAAGGAAACAGCAAACAACCAAAAACCTAAAGACAAGTGTCAATAAGCACTCAAGGGAGGTCATGACACCAGTGCCTCAGAAGGGTGGGCAAAGAGAAAAACCCAGAGAGATGGATACGCAGGCCAGCCATGCCCTCTCATCAATGGAAACCATTCCCAGTAAACACGACCCTCTGCGACATAAAGTAGAGAAGGTGTGCAATGGGAGGTGCTGGCCCAGGGTTGCAACCACACACCAATGTGAGGACAACCTGAGGACAAACAGATCCACCCTTAGCTCTCCAACTGCTTCTCAGTCCCCTGAGGCCTCCTGGGTATAAGGGCTAGAGGGTAGGTTGTCAAAGCAAGAATCAAGAGTCCTGAGGAAGCACATTTCAATAATCATTTATACATGACTAATGTCTAAAAACATCATGCATTTAAACTCATTATGTCATGACAACATTTACACACACACACACACACACACACTTTGAAATCTCAGATGCTGGGATAGTTCAGTGGTTGAGTGTTTGCCTCACAATCGAAAGGTCCAGGGTTTGATTCCTGGCCCCAGCCCATGCAAACCCCACATGCTGAGCTACAGTGCAACTGGTAAACATGGAGATGGTTCAAGCAGCAAAGGTTCTTGCCTCCCATGTGGGAGGCCTGGTTTGGTTTCTGCCCCGTGCAGCCCCACATCCACCCGTGTGGAATGAAACTAAGTCACAACTAGTGATGTACAACTATGGAGGCTGCTCTGGGCCCTCCCCAGTTCTCCCTCTCTCACTTTCTCTCAAACGATAAAATATAAATCTTAAAAAAATCCCTGTGCCTCAATGTCTTAATTTATAAAATGGGGAGACTACCTAGCCCACAGGGGATGTTGCCAAAATTATGTAAGACAACAGATGTGCCCCACGTGTGACACCCGCACAAGGAAAAATGTTAACTATTGTTCTGTTTTGTGCCTATTGTACTGGGTGTGCTCAAACTAGAAGAATGCAGGTAAGTGGCAGAGTACTTCAGTTCTGCCCTCTGGAAACCAGTCTAAGTGACGCCCAAAAGTTGATTTTCTTAAGAGTTTAGAGAAACAGAATCTCCAAAAGCTCTGGAGAAACACAACCTTTCCTGAAAGTAAAAGTCTGGGTTCTGAGGTCCAGAACTCCCATCTGTCCAAGCCTGCACATGATAGGTGATAACAATACAAGTCCCTCTTGATAAAGGGGCAGAGGGCAGGGGTGTTTAAAGGCCCCAGAAGCTACTGTGAGGGAAACAGAACACAATGCCTGGCAAAGGTCAGGCACAGCAGAGTGCTCAGAAGGTTTGAAATGACTGTAAAAAGTATAGCAACAGATCATCTGGCCTTTAAGAACATATAGCTTAGGGCTCTGACCACCTGCCAAACCCCAGTGCCCCTCTATCCTCATTATTCTACCATCAACTGCCAATATCAGCTCAGTCTTTGCAAACTTCCACTGGCCAGAATGGAAAAATGATGGCACCTTAATTCAAACTCACCTGTTTGCTCTGGCATGAATCATAGCCTATACTTATTCCAAACTATTTTAGCAGGGTTGTTAAACACTCACAACAACACGAACAAGTCAATAATAATCAGATGCCACAGTGATAGAGGGCTGTCTTGTGGACTCTATAAAATCACCCATAATTATTATACCCCATTTATAAGACAGTACATCAACACTAAACTATTAGATGATGACAGTTTCTTACTGGCCTGGCCATGTTCTCTTAAGTAGAAAGATAAAATCCTCTGGTACTGGCTTGACATTACACCCTGCTGTCATTCGGGACAGATATACTAGGTCACACAAGATACTCCTGAGGGCTGATAATGTAATGCTCCCTCAGAAAGACTGCTGGGAGAGCTACATCCTTGGCTGCAGCAAGCTGTGGGGACATAGCTGGGTTATGAGAACCGCTGCACCACTGCCTCTGCTGTGGCTTCCTGTTAGAAAAGATGCCCACCACATCACACAGCACACCTGTGAGAGGGGCAATAAGAACACTTCTTTAGGTCACAGGACTCATAAAAGGTGTCTTCTTCCGAGTGTCTAAGGCTAAGTACACATCCAGTGTCTTCACGCATAACTTTACACAATGTCCAGCATAGGCAAGGTGACTCTGCTTGGACCCTGGCCTCCATAAGGGAACTCAGCAGTTGAAGCAGCTTTTTCCTTATTACTTCATCACCTCAATGTATAATTTCTAGAGTTGCTGTGATGAGGAGAAGACTGGAGGGCTCAGCCCCAGCTTTTACATGCTCCAGGCCAGATGTGACACCCATCACTCCCTCATAGGCTGGTAGCCAAAGTGAACTTCAAGAGGGATAAAAAAAAACGGGTTAGCACAGAAATACGCAGTGAGCAGTGAGTCTGTGTACGTACGCAGAGCTTGCTCAAGGTGATGAAGAGCCGGTGGCAGAACTAGTGGAAGTCTAGCAACTAAGACTCATGACATATAAATTGGATTTTTAAAAATGAAGACAATTCACATACCATAAAAGTCACCATTTTAAAGTGTACAGTTCAATGGTTTTCGGTGTATTCCCCCATTGTGCAGCTATCACCGCTAATTCCAGGACAGTTTCGTCACCCCAAGAAGAAATCTCGATCTCATCGGCAGTCACTCTCCATTTCTTTCTTTAATTTTTTTTTTTTTAAGATTTAATTTTATTGTTTTTGACAGAGAGACAGACAGAGAGAAGGGGGAGGGCCCAGAGCACTGTCCATAGTTTATGTCATCACTTTTAGGCATGGTTTTTTGTTCCACACAGGTGGGCAGGGGGCCATGCAGGGCAGGAACCAGGCCAGGGGGCCTCCCACATGGGCAGCATGCCCCCTCAAGCTGGGGGCCAAGCCAGGAGCCTCCCACATGGGAAGCTTACCTTGGCAAGAACTGAACTGGGGGCCTCCAGCCTGGGAAGCCCACCCCAGTTCAGCATATGGGCCTGCACAGGTCAGGGCCGGGATTTGATCCTCGGTTTCTGAGGCTACAAAGCAAGTGCTCAACCAATTGAGCCATCCTGGCTTCCCCCACTCCCTCTTTCTGACTTGTCTTCCCTGATTTGTTCTGGACATCAAGAAACTGAGCAAGTCATTCTCAGGAGCATCTGAGATCTTGTTCCTCCCTGGCATATGTTGTCAGTTTGGCTCAAATAAACTCTTTTTGTTAAAGATTTATTTTATTGATTTTTGACAGAGAGAAACAGAGACAGAGAGAGACAGAGAGAAGGGGGAGGGCCCAGAGCAGTCTCCATAGTTGACATTAGTTTTCCATATAGTTTCATGGGCACAGGGCTGCGCAGGGCAGGAACTGGGCCGGGAGCCTCCCACATAGGTCCCCGCAAGAACTGAACTGGGGGCACACCCCAGTTCAGCATGTGGGTCCGCATGGGCCGGGCCCAGGATTCGATCCTCGGTCCCTGGGGCTTCAAAGCGAGTGCTTCATCCGCTGAGCCATCCCAGCTTTCCCTCAAATAAACTCTTATAAAAATGTTAATAAATTGAAAGAGCCTCTAGCAACCATATACTATCTTTAACCCTGGATACCCTCATCATTTTCTATTTGTCTCGTTTTTTGTTTTGTTTTCAAAATAAATACTAATTGCATTAATAATTAACATGTGTTAAGCATTTATACTATGACATTCTACTATTTAATTTCATCCTTACAATAGTCCTCTGAGGTATAGGAGCTATAATTATCAGAGGTTAAAGTCCTTGTCCAAAGTCAGGAAACTGATTAAGTGGTAGAACTAGGATTCAAACCCAGACTAACTAAAGGGTGTCCCAAAATTCACGCAAGATTTGAATTATGCGTCATTTGTGTGGTAAAGTGTTGCCAATAAAAAAAAAAAAGACAGTGTGACAGCTGACAGTTCAGGGTTATTAAAAATGGAGCACTACATGAAAGAACAATGCGTTTTCATTGTTGAGCAATGAAAATTTACAATTTTTAATTATAAACCTGTGTTTTCTATCAAAAATTACTGTTGCGTGAATTTTGGGACACCCTATAGTATCAGAGCCACTCTACCATCCACTTGCATACCCTTCAAAATCTTTTTATAACAGGGCAAAGTTACAGATGGAAATTGCTTCAATGAATAACCTTGTGGTTCATTTTGCAGTTAACATACTGGCTGTACCATCAGATGACAGTATTACTGAAAATCAAGTACCCTGTGGCGATACGGTAGAAGCTGGTATCTGCCTGGAGCAGATTTTTGTTCCTCTAGTGCTCAAGAACCTGATATAACAAGTGTGCGCGCTCTCTCTCTCTCTCTCTCTCTATATATATATATATATATATGTGTGTGTGTGTATATATATAAAAATATGTGTGTGTGTGTGTATATATATATATATATATATATATATATATATACACACACACACACATATTTGCTCAGTGACTGAATCAACAAATCTTCCGGACCAGAGTCATCACTCCACACTCGGTACAACATGATGGCCCTTCAGTCAGGAGCATTTGAACAGAACCAGTGCTGCCTCCTGAGAACTCCTGGCTCTGTTTTACAGTCACCCACTAAGTGGCAAGAAGCCAAGCCAGGCTTTTCAACATTCATAGCAAAATGGCAGGACACTGGGTATGGGATGTGCTAAGAACCCCAGGACCTCCACTATGGACTGTCTGCCTTCTATCTCTGGTAAAGGGTCTCACTCTCCCTGAGCCTCCTGCTTTACCACTGGCTGAAGAAACCCATCACTCTGAGTCTAATCTCTTGCTCCCATCCCCCAAAGACCTGCCCTTACTATTGTATCATTACCCTAGAGAGTGAAGTTCCCTGTCCTTACCAAAGCGGATCCCAGAAAGGGCTACCTGTGGGTCATGCTCTTCTGTTCCTTAGAACATTCCGTCCACCCTGGCCTAGCATCATCATCCTGCCAGTCTTGTCCACACAAGCGCAGTCCCAGTCCCTCGAAAAGGGCCTGGTACACACAAGGTGCTCTACAAATGCCTGCTGAGTAACGAGGCTGCTGACCACTGCCTTATTCAATGAACCTAACAGGAAGGCCCAGGGAAAAGTGTTTCTTGTGATAAATGAATCTGCTATGCAATCCCATCCTTCATTGCCTTGCCTTCTGGAAAGCTCTGAGTTGAGTTTTATGCTCAATCACAATAGTTTCCCTTGACTGTTTTTTGGTACAATTACCTGCCTCCCTAGTCCTTCTCTTAATTATTACTTCTTTCTGTGGTTTGGTTTTGCTGAGAAGAGTGTGGACCTTGAAATTCGACAAATTTAACCCTTATATATGAATTAAATGAAATTCTATACATAGTTTCATTCCACACAGGTGGATGTGGGGCCACACAGCGTGGGAACCGAACTGGGGCCTCCTGCATGGGAGGCGAGAACCTTTGCCACCATCCCTGCAGTTGTGCTGCAGTTCAGAATATGGGTTTGCATGGGCCAAGGCTGGGATTCGATCCCCGGACCTTATAGTTGCAAGGAAAGTGCTCAACCTCCTGAGCTATCCTGGCATCCCGCTAGACCAGTGGTCGGCAAACTGCGGCTCGCAAGCCGCATGCAGCTCTTTGATTCTTTGGCCGCAGTTTGCCGACCACTGCGCTAGATGACCTTTTAGAGTTTGCAAATCACATTACATGAGGGACTGCATCCAACATGTCCACAGAACACTGTATGGTTTCTTAAACAATAGCAAAGAAGCCAACAAATGTTCTTCTTCACAAGACCACAAATACCTGACATGATGCCTGGAATATGTCCCAACTGAAACTCCACCCCTGAAATTCTTGGGCACAATTGGCTAACACATTCTCCTGTGTTTTCAAGAACTGCCATCCATGTTTGCACTGAAAAACAACCCCAACTGACCTACAGATACAGAGTCAACACACCTGGGTTTAGAGAAGGTGAGCATGAGATCATGTGTGCCTACCCAGCCCTCAAACCTTTGTACAGGCCCAGCCTACCCAATGCAATGATGATGCATGCCTGTGAGGATCGAAGTATTGCAAGATCATAGTGCTCTTACATAAGCACCAAAGGAAGAGGAAGGCTGAGCTCAGTAAACAGGCGGGATGGGCAGAACCACAGGAAGAGGCACTGAAGATAAAGCTAGGGAGACAAAAAACAAAAAAATGACTAAACATAATTCATAAATTTCACCTGGAATTATGTAAGTCTCACATCAGAAGGCACACCCCTGCAGAGTCTATCTTCCTGTTATTACAATCAGGCAGATAAAAGCCAACTTTTTCCATTCTATATTCCTACCACAAGATATCTCTTAAAGAATCCAATTCTCTGAGAAACAGTCCATGACTGATGGCACCATTATATTCTAGTTTAGCCTTTGAAACTGATGAATTTCTGGAAAGCATCTGTACTTTCTCTCAGCTGTGGACAGACACTGTGCAAAGGAGATTAGAATGCCTCACCCTCTAGGACTCCAATTAAAGGGTAATTCTTATATTTTCCCCCAACACAGTCACCTCTTTATAAGTAAAATAAATAAGCTCCCCATATCAACAGTTTTCTCCACAAGCCACCCAGAAGATGGACAGTGTTCTCCAGGTGCTTTGTTCAAAACACAACCAAGCATTCACTGAGTTGTCAACCAGCATCAGGCACAACAGAGGCCAATGAACTTGGCTCCAAAAGACCGTACCAACAGGAGTCACCAGCCTGCAAAGAGCCATGGTTTGCCCATGAGACTCCTCTACCACCTTCACTTGCAGACATCCCCTCCACACACAGATATACAACTAATGTAAACACCTTCCTTAAGGAGGGGCTGGGGGCAGGGGGAAATACTTTTAGAATGCAGAACTCTAAACAGTATGATACAGATTCAGGCAGAGTAAGATTCCCAGATGATGAATCCCCCCCAGAGAGAAAGACATTGGGAAGAAAGTCTAAACCCCAATACAAGGGTGTCGGGATAGCCTTGCAACTGTGAAGTCTGGGGATCAAATCCTGGCCCTGGCCTGTGCATAACCCATATGCTGAACTGCAGTGCAACTGGTAATGGCCAGGATGGTGGTGAAGGTTCTCCCCTCCCATGAGGGAGGACCCCAGTTTGATTCCACCCTGTGTGGCCCCACATCCACCTGTGTGGATTGGAACTGTCACAACTAATGATGTACAACTATGAAGACTGCTCTGGGCCCTCCCCTCCCCCCTTCTCTTTCTCTCCCCCCACCTTCTCTCAAACAATAAATCTTTAAAACATAAAAATAAAAATTCAATATAAAAAGCACTTCTGTGCGAGTCACATCACCGACCTATTTAAAAGCCTTCTCATCGCTTAGCATAGTCCACAAGCCACCTTCAGAGAAATCCCAATTGCTCCAAGCCTCATACAACCTGCAACCTACACCCTTCAGTGGGCATGCCTTGGTGGGCTCAGTGAATACCTGTCTACTCTCCAAGAACCAACTCAAATGTCATCTATACTGTGGAGCCTAACATAATCCCCTACAAAAAGGCAGCTCGTCTTGAGTGCTTCCCAGCACACATGGGGCTCAGCACTAAGGATAAGAGCCTCACATGCATTATCTCAAGAATAAACTCAATGACCCTGTCATAATTATTTTATGCTTGTTACCACCACTCCTCCCCTAGAGTTCTCTGTGTCTGAACCAGACTCTAAACATAGAAGCTTAGACCCTGGGGGCTGAATATGTATTTTTTAAAGTGTCATTCCACAGGGAGGAAATGTTGCCAAGAACAGAGGGCACTAACTGCAGAAAAATAAACACCTCAAGCTGTTCCAGGAGGCTGGTGGAGCAGCTCTTCATTCCCCGACTTCATGGATGAAGAAAGTTAGGCCTGGTGTGTACCACTGCCTGTATAACCTGCTAAGTTGCCTCTAACCCATAAGCTTCTCCCCATCTGCCCAGTGAGTCTAAATTTCTAACAGATGCCAGACAGCAGAAAACGAGTGTTGTTCTATAACTATATAATGAAAAAAATAAAAAAGAACTGGTATCATCTACCAGATACTCACTTCATTTATGGTATTACACTATAATAAAATGTATAGTGAAATATAAAAGGCAGACATACTTGTGCCTTGTGGTATTGGAAGTGAGGAGGAACAATCATATTATTAAGTATTTATATGTATTAGATTTCCACCAGAATAAACAAACAAATCAATCCTCTCCAGTCAGAAAGTGAGATACAGCACAAAGAGAGTAAGGGCTCTGGAAGAAGGCAGCCCTGGGTGAGGCTTCAGCTTCATCTTCAAAGCCTTGAGCAAGTGATTTCATCTCTGAGATCCCTCCCAAGCTGTGAAGTAGGTAAGGAAACATTAGCCTTTCAGGGTTATCAGAACATTAAATATACAGTAATGCCTTGGAATTCGAACTTAATCCATCCCAGAACCCTGTTCGAGTTCCAAAAAGTTTGCTTTCCAAGACGAGTGGGCATTCAGATAAAGCTATGGGCCGTAGTCGATACATCCCATGCGAACACGTTGGCGTTGGGATTCCAAAGCAGCGTTCAGATTCCGAGGCAAAATTTGCTTGATTTTTTGGTTTGGATTCCAAGTTGTTCACGTTTTGGGGCAGTCAGATTCCAACATATCGCTGTATATGTGGATATGTGTGTGAGTCTGTGTACATACATGTGCATGTATAATATAAACTTAGCACAAAATCTGCGTAAATTTTCCTGAAATAAAAGCATCTCTGCCATTAGCAGTTAGTCTTCATAACTGGCGTTAGAATTACGAATTAAAAAACGATGGGTCTCTGTTGGTGGGAACATAACAAGATATCATTTTTGGAGGGGAGTCTGGCAATATCTATTGATATTTAAAGTTATACCATTTCTACAAACATAAACACACACACACACACACACACACACACACTCTCTCTCTCTTTCTCTCCTGTACTATTTTTCTCCACAGGAAAAAAGTGTCTCAGTATAAGACTATGAAGAACATTCACTGTATATATTGCATATTTTTGTAAGTCTTTTTTTTTAATAATGGATGAGTACTTAATACATTTTTATAAAAAGTCATGTCTCCACTTCACTATTTTCTAATTTTAATTTCAAAATGAATCTGACATATAGTGAAAAATTAAATCCAAAATTACTTATCACCAATTGACAAATCATGTGTGCTGTTTGTCTCCCTCTACCAGATCAGATCCATGGGTGATTTGTCTGCTTTGGTCACTGCTAAACCCTCATCACCTCAAACACTGCCTGGCACATAGTTATTATTTGTTAAAGGAAAACATTTAAAAGCTTATAAACATTGTTCCAGGTCTTTCACTTCTAAGTATTCAGTGTGCAAAAATATTTGCCCAATTGTGCAAGATAAAGAACAAGACTACTCAGGGGGATACTGGGATAGCTCAGAATTTGAGCACTTGCCTTGCAATCGTGAGGTCCGGGGTTCAATTCCCAGCCCTGGCCCATGCAAACCCATATGCTGAACCGCAGCACAACTGGTAAACACCAGGATGGCTCAGCAGCAAAGGTTCGCACCTCCCATGAGGGAAGCCCCCAGTTTGGTTTCCACCCTGTGCAGCCCCACATCCACCTGTGTGGAATGAAACCATGTCACAACTAATGATGTACAACTATGGAGACTGCTCTGGGCCCTCCCTCCTTCTCTTCTCTCAAATAAAATAAATCTTAAAAAAAAAGAACAAGACTACTCAAGCAGAATTTATAACAAAAAGCTGCAAACCACATGCATTTTTTTCAATAATACTGGTTACTGGGATATTTTGTCATAAAAAAAATGAGATAGATGATGCAGAAATACATCATGTTAAGTAATAAAAAGCAAGCCTCAGAACAGTATGACTAGTTTCAATTTATTTTTTATTTAAAATTTAAATAGCAATTTCTGCTGTTTTAAATTAAAAACTTTTAGATGTTTTTATATGTGAAAAAATATCTGAAGAATACATACTATACCACTAGCAGTGATTTTTTGATTGTTTGTTTGTTTCCAAGTAAGGCTATGAGGGATGCCCATTATCTATATTGCATATTTCTATAATAGTTTTTAAAATAATGAGCACATATTTTTGTAAACAGAAAAAATTACACTTTTATGAAAGCAGTCATTTCTCCATTTCACTATTTTTCTGATTTTAATTTTTAAATGGATCTGACATATGAGTTAAATCCCAAAGCACTAATCTGAGGCCCATGGGCCTGGGGTGGTTTGTCAAAAGGCACACAGTGCAAGTTCCAGAGATGGACCTCAGTGGTCTGCTCCTTTCTAAAACACAAGGAAGTAAAGATATTGCAGAAACAGCTGGGCTCTCTGGAACCATGAAAGGTCCTACAACTGCAGAAGCTTCCGTCAGGAAAAAAAAAAAAAGTTGCTTAAGAGCTAAATTCTTATTAACTTGAAATATCCAATGGGTTTAACAAGTAAATGTTCTGGATTTGCCAAGCAGTTCTGATTTTAAATAGTTTATCTGGCAAGTACACATGGACTTACCTAACTCAGACCCCAATTTTGGAGGGGGTTAAGGGAGGATCAACCCAGTCATAGTCAGGCAGCTGACATCTGTGGCTGATTACAAACTCATACAACCCAGGGATATTCATTCACCGGCCCAACTCTTGTTGGTTGCAGTCAGTGCTGCTATTCCCAGGTGCTGAAGTACAACCCTGGGGTTCCTTTTATCTCAAACCTACCTGCCCTTTTTTTCAAGTGCTAGACATGAAGAATGTTGGAATTAAGACCACTCTGAAGTTTTCAACATCACAATTGGAAGCTAATATTCCACTCCCTGAAATGCAGAACTGTTTTTTGAACTCTTGAGAAAATGATTAAGCTATTTGCCAATGAAAGTTTCCTACATCAGTCAGAGATATGAAAATCTTGAGAAGCTCAAGAACTGACCACTCTCTAAAAAGGAAAATAACTCCTTAGAGGGACTCAAAGAAAAGAAAATGATCCCTTCTGGGTTCTCTGCTTTACTGAGACTTTTGGACTGTTTCCCTGATCAAGCCAACCCCACAACCACTCAAAGGGGGGTTTATGTAGACAGAATTTGTGAGTGGTTAATGAATCAATGGCTCTTCCCCAAACAACAGGAACTACAACACAGCTAAGTGAGGACAATGGATCCCAGAGGGTTAGTTAACTGCTCAGCCTAAAGGGAAGTGACAGTTCCCAATATCAGCATTCCTCCAAGACTCTGGATCTTCAGAACCTGTGGAGGGAGCGGTGTGGACTGCATCACTAGCTGTGCTATTGAGGAAACAGTTACATACACGTCCTACCAAGATTCAGACCCAGGACCATCCACTCCAGCCCCATCTCCCTTGGTGTTGTCACTATTCTCTAGCTTCAGAGGGAAGGCTGCATTTTGGGGTTCTAGGAGTGGAGGCAGTCACGTTCATTGAAAAGACGCCAAACACCTTAAATATTGGTCGCCAGCTTACACAATGGTAACTCTTCTTAAGAAATAAAAAACAGAACGTCGAGGTCAAGTTCCCCGAAACCCTTACTCCCCTCCCTACCCGCCCTTCCCCCACCGCCAAGGAAACCTCGACCTCTTACCCAATTGCTCCTACGAGCTAAGGGTGTCCACAGCTGCCCAACAGAGCCCAGCAAAGATTTGTAGCAGCGGCCGCCAAGGCACCTGCCCGCGAGGGGCTCTGCTCCCGCGGAGAGTCTGGGGGCTCACCAGCACGCAGTGATTCCCCGGAGAGGCTGGGCTGGCCAGGTACCCAGATCCTCGACTGAGCCCACCCGATGCTGCAGGAAAGGATTTGGGTCCCACTAGCACTCACAGAATGCCTGCTACGTGAGTTACCCCAAAAACTGGCCGCCTGAGGCCCATGGTACAGACGGGGAAACTGAGGCTTGGAGAGACAAAGTAGCTAGCCCGAAGGTGGGGGCACCTGGCCTGGAGCCCGAGCCTGACACCAAGACTCGACGCTCGACCGAAGGACCGGTCGGGCCCCTCCAGCCGTGGAAACGACAGTCAAGCCGCCCTAGGTCAGCCAAGGGAAAGGGCTACCCCGGGAAGGGCCGAGGTGGGAGCCGCGATTTCCGTGCAAGCGCCAGGTGAGACACTCAGCAATCGGGCCCGTGAACCCACCCCAGCGCCAATGGCTCCTGTGGCCGAGGCGAGCAGAGGGCGCCAGGCCCCAAAGCCCCGGCCCCCTGGGACCTGTAGCCTGGACCTCACCAACCCCACGCCCGAGATCCCAGCACTCACCAGGGACGGCTGGGCAGCACTCCCCGCACCTGCGCAGGACGCAGGCCCACACCACTGCGGCGCTACCACCGCCACGGGGGTAGGGGCGTGGCTGTCGGCGGCACCGCCCCATCCAACAAGGCCTTGCGGGGCCTGGTCTCCCCCCTGTGAATCCGTGCTCTTGGTACGGCCCGGCCACGCCCCGTGCCCTCGGCTGGGCTGCTAGCCTGAGAGCCAGGCACGTATTTCCCAGCCGGTCTTTTCTCCCGCCCCTGAGCTGCAGCCCCCGGGCCGGCTGCTGGCCTCCACTGGCCTGTGTTTCCCGCTTTTTCTCCTACAGCGACCTCAGTTCTCTGACCTGAGGCTGTGTATGCACCTCTGACCTGACCAGGGGTTGGAATGCTGACCTGCTTAGGTCGGGGAGCGGGAAGTGACCAGGCAAGGGTGAGGAGTGGGCCCACACAGGTGGGTGACAGGACGCTTTGGGTTTGAAAAGTCTGGCTGCCTTGGTCCAGGGTAAGAATTTCCCTCTGCTTCCTACTGTGGTTCCTACATTATAGATGTTGATGTGAGAACTTCCAAATCTCTAAAGAATTTTTACAAGATTTTATTTGAGCCAAACAGAGAATAGCCTGAAAGCAAGAGCTTATCAGACTGAGAAAAATTCTTCAATGAAATGACAGTTTGCAGCTTCTTTTATGCATTTGGAATTGTGGGGAATGGAAGGAAGATTACATGAAGGTAGGAAAAAATAAGGCAGGGATCCGATTACAGCAGGGATCCCCAACCCCAGGCCATAGTCTGGGTACTGGTCCGTGGCCTGTGAGGAACCTAGTGGCACAACAGGACCATTGAGAGAAGCTTCATCTACATTTACAGCCGCTCCATCGCTGGCACTACCACCTGAATTCTGCCTCCTGTCAGATCAGCAGCGGCGTTAATTTCTCATAGGAGCCTGAACCCTACTGTGAACTGAGTGCTCCTTATGAGGCATCTAACGCCTGATGGTCTGAGGTGGAGCTGAGGTAGTGATGCTAGTTTGGGGGAGCAGCTTCAAATAAGATGAACATTAGCAGAGAGGTTTGACTGCACAGAGACCATAATAAATCAATTGCTTGCAGACTCATATCAAAACCCTATCAGTGAGTGGCAAGTGACAGTTAAGCTGCATCTGGTAACACAGGCTTTATAGTGGCAAGTGAGTTGTATAATTATTTCATTATATATTACAATGTAATAATAATATAATAATAATAGAAATAAAGTGCACAATAAATGTAATGAGCTTGAATCATCCCCAAACCATACCCCCACCCATACCCCAATTGGTGGGAAAATTGTCTTCCACAAAACCAGTCCCGAGTGTCAAAAAGAATGGGGAGGGAAAGCCGGGATGGCTCTACGGGTTAAGATCCAATCCCTACCCTGGCCCGTATGGACCCATACGCTGAACTGGGGTGTGACCCCCAGTTTGGTTCTTGCCAGGGTGAGCTTCCCATGTGGGAGGCCCCCAGTTTGGCCCCCAGCCCGGTTCCTCCTGCCCAGTGCAGCCCCCACCCACCTGTGTGGAATGAAACCATGATGAAAACTGATGACATACAACTATGGAAATTGCTTTGGGCCCTCCCCCTTTTCTATATAAAAATAATAAAAAAAAGAATTGAAAAAAAAATGTTGAGCACCACAGGATTACAGGATAGTTAAGATTATGTGCTCTCTTGAGGGTGGTCACACTTTAGAACAGGGGTGTCCAATTTTGGGGCCAGAAGAAGAATTATCTTGGGCCACACATAAAATACACTCACATTAACAATAGCTGATGAGCTAAAAATAATCACAGGGAAAGCTGGGATGGTTCAGCGGGTTAAGCACTCGCTTTGAAGCCCCGGGGACCGAGGATTGAATCCCGGCCCCGGCCCATGCGGACCCACTGTTCAATTCTTGCTGGGAGCTATGCGGGAGGCTCCCAGCCCAGTTCCTGCCCTGCGCAGCCCCGCTCCCACCTGTGGAGTGAAATTATATGGAAAACTAATGCTGTCAACTGTGGAGACTGCTCTGGGCCCTCCCTCCCTCTCTGTATCTCTTTGTCTCTGTTTCTCTCTGTCAAAAATCAATAAAATAAATCTTAAAATAAATAAATAAATAAAATAATCACAAAAACATCTCATAATGTTTTAAGAAAGTGTATGAATTTGTGTTGGGCTGCATTCAAAACTATCTTGGGTCACATGTGGCCCACGGGCCACAGGTTGGACAACCTTGCTTTAGAAGGAGGTGTCTAAAAGAGGGCATTTCTAATGTCTGTTCATCTAGGTGCACAGAAATGAACAGGGCTTGCTTAAGGCAAAGATGCTTGCTTAAGGCAAAGATAAGCCTTTTACTAAAGAAATTACATGCCTTGGGTTTGACTACCCACCATGACCTACCCAGTGAAGAATTTATGATCAGATCACCCTGAGATTACTTTCTGTTGAACCCCTTTTTTGCCCACATAGGGTTCTGAGAATTAGGTGATATACATGTTCCTGAAGGACTTAGCTCAGTGCAATAGTAAGTGTTCTAGAAATATGTCATTATTATTACTCTTTTTATAGGCTCTGCCTTGAATTTCTTTTGAAACAGTGCGCAGTTTACTTCCTTCAGGGCCTGTTCTCCTTTTTTGAAAATGGGACCAACTGACAACCAAATACTTTGAAAATAGTAAGTTGTATATAGAGGGGACCCCATTTTAGGCTTCCAAAACCCAGGAACCAGTCCCTTCAACAGTTTGATGAATGCAGTAGACCTCAGGGTACGGCACACTTGTGTTCAATTAAGCAATTGAACGTAACTCCTACACTACCAGGTCCTGAAGAGAGCAATGGGGGAATTCATGACCCATATCTCTACTAGTTCCTCCCATCTTTTCAACACCTTGTTGACCGTCTTCCCTGGGTGTCCCAGTGAAGCTTCACACTTTGACTTGATCCTTGTATCCTGCTCTGTGAAACCAGAACTCATAACACTGAGTTTTTGCTCTCTCTCTCTCTCTCATAATCACATCTCTGAGGCAGGAAACAGGCATTTTCTTTTGCTTTTTCCCATTGAACCAGTAACTGAGTCCTATGGATTCTATCTCCAAGGCCCCCCAGCCGCTTCTCACCTTTCCTGCTGCCCCTGCCCTAGTTCAGGTCTATCTGGGTTTGCTTTTCAGCTGGTTAATCTCGGCAGTTCCTGACTCTGCATGCCACCTCCAGTTTCTTCTACACCCACTGCCAGGAAAACTTCCCTGCCTTCCTGTCCCTTTATACTTCTTCCTTAAAACACGTAACTAGACAACTGGAAAAAAAAAAAAGTAGGGTGTACACACCTCATACCTTACGCTAATATATGGTAAATTCCTGACAGATAAAAGATTTAAATGATTAAAAAGAGAGAGAAGGGGAAGCCGGGATGGCTCAGTGGGTTAGGCGCTCACTTTGCAGCCCCAGGGACCGAGGATCGAATCCCGGCCCCGGCCCCGGCCCGTGTGGACCCATATGCTGAACTGGGGAGTGCCCCCAGTTCAGTTCTCACCGGGGCAGGACCCCGGCCCAGTTCCTGCCCTGTGCAGCCTCGCCCACCTGTGGAATGAAACTATGTGGAAAAACCAATGACGTGCAACTATGGAGACTGTTCTGGGCCCTCCCCCTTCTCTCTGTCTCTGACTCTGTATCTCTCTCTCTCTCTCTGTCAAAAACAATAAATAAATCTTTAAAAAAAAAAGAGAGAGAAAATGAAAAGTACTACAAGAAACCATGTGAGAATTTGTGTTAATTTCCAAGAGGCCAGAAACTATAAGTGCGAAAACTGAGAAATCTGCCTACACAAAAATCAAAACTTGATGTGTGGCAAAGACCTAGAGGAAAAGTCAAAAGACAAATAACATACTAAGAGAAAATATTTGCAATTATTAATAGTTAAAGAACTTGTTTTCCATTATGATTAACATGAATAGACAAGTTTTGAATCATTAGTTCATAGTAAAAGAAATCCATATAGCTCATAACCATATGAAAAGTTTTTCCACCCACACATAAAAGAAAGGCAAATTAAAACTTGGCCAAGATACCATTTTTAACCTCTGATGATGACAAAATTTAAATTTGATGACACATGGTCAGTGGAGCTGTGTGGAAATAAGCACTGACATTTATTGTTGCTACATCCATACATGAATATTATCCAGCTGTAAAAAAGACAAAAGAGCAGGCTCATGCTGATACAGAACAATCTCTGAAATAAATTAATTAAGGAAAAAAAGAAGAAAAGGAAGGTGATGAACAGTAGCTGGGGATGGGGAAAGTGGAGGAAGACTGTACCCACTGTGTATAGATATTTGGTTGTATGTGGATGACCTTCCTGGAAAGTAAAAAAAAAAAAAAAAAAAAAGTGACATTGGTTCTCTCTAGAGAATTGGGATGGTGGGGTGGCAGGTGGTGGGGGGGCATCAGTGTGTGCCCTTTGTATCTTTCACGTTTTGTGCCTTATGATTGTTTTCTTTATTCTGAGTTGAATACATAAATACTTTTCTTAATACCCAAATAACCGGTCACTCGCCCAAGAACCAACTGTTTTACTGGTTTCCAATATCTAAATAATGACTATACACTTTGTTTTTCTTAAGTCAAAATTATACATGTAGGGAAAGCCGGGACGGCTCAGCGGGTTGAGCACTCGCTTTGAGGCCACGAGGACCGAGGATCGAATCCCGGCTCCGGCCCAGGCAGGACCCACATGCTGAACTGGGGAGTTCCCACAGTTCGGTTCTCTAGCTGTCTCTGTCTCGGTCTCTGTCTCTATCTGTCAAAAGTAAAATAGAAATAAATATGCATTGAAGATAAAATAATTACTCTCTATAAATATAAAAAAAGATATAAAAAAAAAATTATACATGTGTACGGTTACAGACAACAGTTTCCTGAAAGTTCCCCTCAGTTCCTCCTCATCTTCACTGCCCAAAAAGAATCACTTCTTCTCATTTACCCCTTTCTTCTGGTCATTTTTATGCTAGTAAATAAATGTTGTGTTTTGTGGCTGGCTGTTGTCTTACATTTAAGGTGTTAACTCTTGAGTTCTATTAATGATGACTTGGATCACTAAAACCACAGCCCCGCTTCCCCTGCCCACACATTTTAACATATTTATATACCTACTTCCTCTGTTAATCATCTTTATCATTGAAGTAAGTCTGGGACCTTCATTTCTCTGTCCATCCACTCCTGGCAGTATCTCTTCATGTTATCAACCTCCTTGCCTTTCCCTTTGTTTTGTGCCCCCACCTCTGCCTCCCTACTTCAGTTGTCTGAACCTGGACATTCCCATTATTGAACTTGATAACATTTACATTCTGCATATATGTTTTTTGCTTTGTCTATCACTGGGTCCTAAAAGTCAAGTCAACAAGTAGTGTTAACATTGTTCAGGGTGTGCACAGCCAAGCCAACTACTACTGTTATTACAGTTTTCTTCCCATGCAGCTTTCCTCCTCCTGGAAGTTATTTTATTTTATTTTATTTTTTATTGTTTTTGACAGAGAGAGAGACAGAGACAGAGACAGAGACAGAGAAGGGGGAGGGCCCAGAACAGTCTCCATAGTTGCACATCATTGGTTTTTCCACATAGTTTCATTCCACAGGTGGGAGCAGGGCTGCACAGGGCAGGAACTGGGCCAGGTCTCACCCCGGCAAGAACCAAACTCAGAGCACTCTCCAGTTCAGCATATGGATCCACACAGGCCAGGGCAGGGATTCAATCCTTGGTCCCTGGGGCTGCAAAGTGAGTGCTTAACCCACTGAGCCATCCCAGCCTTCCCAAGTTCATTTTTTTCTGGCATGACTTAAAAGAAACAAATCCTCAATCACTCCATGGGTTTGGTATATCAAGCTCTCTCCAGAGACCTCCTCCAGGGTTCTTAGACAGCCCCCTTCCCCCATCCAGACAAATAACTGTCAAGAACAGAGGCTGAATTCCTATCTGGGTTTCAGTTCTCACAGCAGGTACACAATCAAAGTTTGTGGAATGAATGGATGCCTTAGTCTGGAACACAAGAACATTCAAAATCTGGTTCCACCCTGTCTTTCCAGCTTGGCTTTCATAACTTTCCTTTACAAACTCTGCACTCTAGCAAAAAACGGATGAATCCTCATACATGCTGTGCATTTTGATTACTTTGAGCTATCAGGATTGTTGTTCTCTTCCATGTTTATATGTCCATATTCTACCAATATTTTTACTCCCAGAAAGCTGTCCCGATCCCACCAGAAGTGGTGGTCTAACTACTGTCTAGCCCTCCAAGGCCCAGAGTATTTCCTACTTTACATCATGTCTCCAGAGTATTGGCCTCTGGTCAACCTGGAGCCCCTCCAGGGCAAGTCTGTGTTAGAGACCTTCTCCCTCTGTCTCTCCATGCCCAAGTTCTGCCAAATGGGGTGAGAGGGAGCTAGGGACTGAACTACAGTCATTGCAGAACAAGGACTTGTGACCTGTCCAGGGCCCTGCTTTGCTGGCTTTTTGGGGCCCTCTCCACTGAGATGGAAGAAGGTCTGTCCAGGTGTAGGCACAGGTGCTACTGCATTAAGGACTCACCAGGAAGGTGTGATCGTCAAAGGGAGAGGTTGGGGGGCACCAGGATAGTGGGCCTGTCTCTGCTGCAGACAGTCCAGTCCCACACTCACAGGTTCTCCTAAATGTGAAGAACCAGAAACCTCAGAGCACCTACAACAGATAGAAAACTTGGGAACTGGGGGGCAGAAGTTGGCCCTTAAAACAAAGCTTCTTTCCATGAAAGAAGCTTTAAACTTCTAGCTTCCCATGAAGCTAAGGAGGCATTACGCTGTTTCAGTTCCTTTTGATCACCATGATCCCTTAAAACAGTTTGTTCTATAGAAGCAAATATTTCCTGATCATTTGCTATGGCACAGAAGGGAGAAGCTAACAACCATTTATTGAGCACCAACTAGACTCTAAACTCTGTGTTAAATGTTCTACAACACACATTATGACAAATCTCTCAAAAGTATACACTACTGTCCCCATTTGACAGATGTATAAACAGAGGCTCAGAGAGGTGAAGGAGTTTGTCCCAAGAGCCCCAAGACTACACAACTGTTAAGTGTTTAAATTGTGACAGTGCCTGATGCCTATCAGTGGGCTTATTAAGCCTTCCCACTTAACTCCAGTCCTGGGAGCTGACCTTCCCCATTGATGGGTCTGGCTTCCTGGGGCAGGCTCCCCACATGCATGCCCAGGACAGCCCCTTTGGCTCAGGGCTTCAGCCTCAGCCTCTCAGGGCTCCTGTTGCAATTCCCCTGACTCTTTTTTTTTTTCTTTTTTCTTTTCCCTGACTCTTACCTGCTCCCTTTGACTCTGGCTTCCTCTTTCATGGACACACAAACTTTTAAAGAACTTCTAAGGCTGTGCTATGCAACCCCTACCTTGATCAGGAACTTATTCCAAGCAGGCCTCAAAGGGGCTGACCTGTCCTTTACTATGAAAAAGAGAATCCCAGCCCAGTTGAGTGTTCAGACAAGCTGGATTGACATCCCCTGCAGATGCAGAGGGATGTGGTTGATAAACTGATGTTAAGTCTCCTCGCTTCTCAAAACTAACAAATGTCATGCCAGCTGTCTGGCATGATATCAGAGGGGCCACTCTTTGAATTTAGCATTACCTTTGAATTAAGCATTACCCTGGTGCTTTCCCTTAGGAGGTTTCCATGAGCGTGCAGGAGAAATGAGTTTGCAGATTTCCTGACTCCACAGGACTGTGATGACCCTGATGCCTACAGGGTCAGGGATGGGACAGTCACCAAAGCACAGAAGCACAGAACCTCCCTCTGGAGATCAGGGCTAAATTCTGTTTCGACCGCTAACCAGATGTGTGGTCCTAGCCAAGTCTCTTTGTTTCCCTCCCTGATAAGAAATCAGTTTCCTCATCAGCAAAATGGAGCAGAGGGGATCCTGTTCCTGCCACTTCTCCCAGGTGTTCTGAGGCTTTTGATGATGATCAAAGGATGAATGTGTGACAGCAAGGTGGAAGGCAGGTCTATACACAGGTGAGCCTTATTGTCAAAGAGGAAGACACACCTTCCTGACCTCTAAGCCTCAGCCAAACCTCACACCTGACCTTGTGCCTAGGAGGATCCTGAACTTTCTAAAGCTCTTTGATGAGCACTTTGTTTTGCCCCCATTTTACAGATGAGGAAACTGAGGGAGAGATATGGAACAGCTCCACTTGGTTGGTTCACAACAAAGTCTGTCTTTTCTTCACAGATGAGATGCTTCTCTGCCCAAACCTCTTTTACACAAGGCCCCAGACATCCTGGTTCACTTCTGATGTCAGGGACAGTTGGCTCAGCCTGCCCAAAGCCTTCTAGCTCAGGCATGCTCTCTTGTCATGAACCAGGTCCTCATAAAACAGAGCAGAGGCCCTAGCTGCTGGCCTTAATAAGCCCGATGTGTGTGGCCCTGCTGGTTGCAGGGTGAGCTGTGGATATGCTGTCTGTAGACAGTGCTATGGGGATTAGAGACCAATTTCTCCAGGAGGCAGCTAAGAAAAGGAGAGGGCTGAGGCAGGTGGGGTGTCAGACGAGAAGTCAGTACAGCCTGGGGGCTTCCAGAAGGGCCAGGAAAATGCAAGAGATAGTGGAGGGCCTGGATGGTTCACAGGGTCTGTTAAAACTGTCAATTCCTACTCCCGGCCACTGGATCGGAATCTCTGGAGGCAAGGCAGAAATTGAAACTTTAACTAGGCTTCCTTTTTATCCACACTGGAATATGAGAACCCCTGCCTGAATGGTTTCACTTGGCCAGAACTGGGGTGGGGGTCAGGGTTGTCCACAGTGTGGCTTAGAGCCTTAGATGATCCAAACAGGAAAGCAGATAAAAATGAAGGGGTAGTTGCTGTGATGAGTGAAGCCCAGATAATGACCAGCTTTGCTCCCTGAGGTGCTAAAAATTTCCCCCAACCTGCCTACCTGCCACCCCCACACCCATAGGTCACTCTAACCAAGACTGAAATTCAACAATCAAAGAGGCAGCCCGCTCTGAAATGAAAGAACAAACATGGTCTTAGGCAACCGCAGGTCAGGTTTTCGGTGTGGACGCTGCCAAGGCCCAGACAGCTGACATTGGATAGGTCCTGTGGGCCCTTGTAACGGGATTAAAAGGGTTAATGTGTGTGAAGTGGCCAAGTGCACAGCAGTCTCTGGTCTCAGGCACCAGGATTCCTTCCTCTTTCCTACTCCCCACGTCTCCATCCCCCCTTCCCTTTGTTCCTTTCTCTGTTATGCAACCAAAGTTTAAATCCTTCCTTGGGTTTTCACCCTCCCTCCCTGCTTCATTTTCACATTCTTGTCCGCGTGCTGCCTGGGACCTTTGCCTCTTGCCTAAATAGAAAGAGCCCTTAAGTACCCCCAAATCACCTGACTGCTGCTGGCTGCTGCCATGGCAACCCAAGCCCCTGACAACCATTGTGAGAGAGCCTCTGAGGAAGAGCCTGCTTGGCACCCATTCATGTTCAGGTCAAAGAGTACTTCCTGAGAGTCTACGAACAAACGTGTCTGTGCTGAGCAGTGTCATAGCCTGTACTGAGTAGAAATGGGAGCAGGTTAGAGCCGGTCTCTGGCCTTGAGGGCCTGGCAGTCTCCTGGCCACTCATGTTCAAGTACCTACTAGTCTAGTTCAGTGATTCTCAAAGAGAGGCCCCTTCCCAAGTCAACTAAATCAGAAATTCTGGGGGAAGGGAGGCGCTAAAATCGGTTGTTTTTCTGTTTTGTTTTGTTTTGAATTGTTAAATTTATTGGGGTGACATTGATTGATACCAATTACATTGTTTCCGGATGTACAATTCTACTTTACATTGTCAGTACATTGCATTATGTGTGCACCACCCAGAATCAGCTTGCTTTCCATCACCATGTATTTGATTCCTCCTCCCTGTCCCCCCCCCCCAACACACACACACACACATACACAAAATCTAACAAAAGCCCTCCAGGTAATTCTCATGCAGGCCAAAGTTTGAGAACCATGAATATAATTAAGAACCTCCCACAATCCCAAAAGATGGGTACTGCGGTTTCCATACTATAGATGAGGAAGCTGAGGCTCTGTCACACTTATGGCGATTAGCTGACAGTTTATGAATGGGCTACTCTCAGTTCCCTGTCAATATGGAAGTCTGACCCGGCAGCACCTGTGATGAAATAATGAGCAGGTACCCTTCGTGGGTCCTGCCTGGAGACACTGAGGCCCATAGAACTAACAGAGTGTCCAACAGGGTCAGAAGCTGAGCTGGACTGAGACAAGGCTTTCCAGGCTGACCCTGCACCTCTAAGCATAGTGATTGAAGGATAAAATGAGAGCCTCACTCACAGTGAGGTCAAGAACTGGGAGTCAACTGACAACCACCTGCCCCAAATGTGGTGACACTGAGCTAACATCATGCCCCCACCCCAAGCCAAGGCCATCAGGCTTCCAAGCCCCTTCCTGCCCAAACACCAGTCCTGAGACCTTCTCTCTTATGTTCAAGAACCTACATGCTAGGTTGGTCTCTTTCTAACCTTCTACCCACACAGACTCTCAGGGTCTCATCTTACACAGCATCTTTGTGACTACCCCACCCCCAAATTTGTAATCACTTCTTTCGCAACGAATGGCTTCCAACCTTTTTTTTGCACATAATGCTGCGACTGGTGCTCACTGACTTTTTGTGCAGTCTGTCCAGTTTGAAATCTCTGAAAGGTTTACCAGGTTTGACAATTAAGTTCTCGAATTCATCCTAGAGAAAGTACTACAGACCTTGTTGTTCAATATCACTATGGTCACCTTTGAAGTACTCCCCTTGGGAAGCTATGCACCAACACCAGTGCCTAGTCCACCCTTCAAAGCAGTTTTGGAACTCTTTTGCTGGAATGGCCATCAGAGCTGTCATTGTATTACCCTTGATGTCCTGAATGTCATCAAAGTGTCTTTCTTTCAATATTTCCTGTATCTTCTGGTAAAGAAAAAAGTCACTAGGAGCCAGATCAGGTGAGTAGAGAGGGTGTTCCAATACAGTTATTTATTGACTGTCTGAAAACTTCCTCACAGACAGTGCCCTGTGAGCTGGTACTTGTCATGATACAAGAGCCATGAGTTGTTGGTGAAAAGTTCAGATCATTTTCGTCTAACGTTTTCATCCAGCCTTTTCAGCACTTCCAAATAGTCAACTTAGTTGACTGTCCAGCTGGTACAAATTCATAATGAACAGCACTGTTTTGGCTCTTGATTTGGACTGACAGAACGTTTGTGGTCGTGGAGTTGGCTGACTTCCATTGTGCACTTTGACACTTTGTTTCAGGGTCATATTGGTACACCCATGTTTCATCACCAGTGATAACATGGCCCAAAACATCATCTTGTCTCTCCAAAAGGTCTTGGCAAACTCAATATCTGACATTCTCATGATGGCTCACAAAAACAGGCAACAACAATGAATGCCCCTCAGCAAGACACTGCCACACGTCCACACGAACACAGCTGTGAGACACCGATACACCAAGATTATGAAACCTTACTGAGTTGTTTGTACAGTGCTACCAATGTAAGTGCCTGGTGGCAAGCTCACGAACTTAATTGTCAGACCTCGTAAGTTTTCCTTCGAATGAGCTGGCATACATCCCTGTGTAATTTCCACCTTTTACAACATGGATTAGTCTAGTCTGCCCCCTTAATAGAGATTTCAGGATTATTTTTTTAGTGTGATATGAAGTAAGAATGTCTATGCCAATCATTTCCGGTGACTCTGCCACCCACCTCTGCAAATAAACAAAGAAGATAGAACATACCAAACCATTATGTCAAGGACAGTAGGGACAAGACCGACAAGGGAGGAAGGACAGGAGAAGGTAGAAGGAAACACAGCTGACTTGGAGCCTCCATCCTGCCATTTATTGCCTGAGAGACCCTGGCAGGCAGAATCAGAGCAGGCTTTACAGGGCTGATGTATTTAGTGCCTCTTTTCTTCCTCTTCCTCCTTCCCCCTTTCCTATTCCCCTTTCTTTTCCTTCTTCTTCCCTTCCTTTTCCTCCTCCTCCTACTTCCTGTGGGGCCTCTTTCAAAAAAAAGAACGTGAGGGGAAGCCCGGATGGCTCAGCCGGTTACACACTCACTTTGCAGCCCCAGGGACCAAGGTTCAAATCCCGACCCTGGCCCATGCAGACCCATATGCTGAACTGGGGTGTGTTTCCCATGCAGGAGGCCCCCAATTCTGTTCTGCACCCCCCTTTAGCCCCTGGCTTGAGGGGGCGTGCCTCCCATTTGGTAGGCCCCCAGCCTAGCTGCCCTGCACGCCCGCGCCCACCTATGTGGAATGAAACCATATAAAAAACATGACATTCAACTATGGACACTGCTCTGGGCCCTCCCCCTTCTCTCTGTCTCTCTCTGTCTCCATCTCTCTCTGCTTCTGTCAAAAACAATAAAATAAATCTTCAAAAAAATAAAGAATGTGAGATTATAAACAGTTATCCAGAAGTTGTTTCATTTTGTTGATAGAATCACAAGTGAATGGTCTATAATGACAGAAAAATTAAAACTCACTCATAGTGTTTTCAGTTATAATTTTCTTATATATTATTTTTTTTAGCAAATGGAGATTCAGGAGCTTAAGTGACTTGAGCTTCATGGAAATCTGTCTCAAATTCGGGGCAAGCTATCCCCTTCTCTGGGACTAGTTTCTTGTCTGTAAAATGAGGGTGACCTACCCAATTTCTGAAGTTTGTTTAAGGATTAAACAAGCTGAATGAAGGGGAAGATACCTGCTGAGCTATTGTTATATTTTCTGATTTCTAAAGATGAATGCTTGGAATCTAGGCCTGAGGAGAAACAGTTGGAATGCTTAGGGCAAAGAGCAAAGGGCCGGAGGGCAGCACAGCGTATCACTGTGCACCTGGGAGACCTCAGCAGAAGCCCCGTGAGAGAATCACTCAGATGGGCAGACTAGCTCTCGGGTAAAAGTCAATGGAACGTCCCCTTGTCACCCATCACTATTTTTGGTTTTCGGTATTATTTTTCACAAGATTCTTTACAAAATGGCCTTCGATGCATTTCTGGGGGAGGGTTCACCCCCATTTGGGCTCAGAGAGACTTCACCCCAGAGGCATCTCTCCGGGACCTGGGAGAATTCCTTTGCTTCTGAGGGATCACATCCCACAAGGAAGGAAACCCGATCCAGCCTCTCAAGCAGATCCATGGGGACGATAACAGGATTATTTTAATTATTTTGGCAACATGGTTCTGCCAAGAGAAAAATGATGATGCTGTAACTCAAGAAATTCAAACAACTATGGCCTCATTCCCAGAACATGTTTTTCAAGAGGGATTAGTGTTTTGCCTGAGAAGGTAGGAGTCATAAATTCTCTCCTTGCCTGGGCTGTTCACACTCTCATTTGGAAGAGGTTGTCTAGGTCAGCTTCCTCTCCTTTTTTAAAGTCTCCAGAGGACACCCTAATGCCTGGCCTAAGTCACATGCACTGGGGTCTCCAGACAGTGTAGGAGCCTCCCAGGCTGCAGTGGCACACCCATACATCTCTGTAGACCTGCTTGCAGCCCCACTGCCCACACTTCCCAAATCATCTAACCTTCATTAGGCAGAGGAATCCCCAGGCACCAGTCCAGGGAGCCCCATTCAGGAGGCTCGGGTCCAGGAATCCGGGCACATTTTCACAAACATTTTTACCCTGCATGCAGGTGGGCCAGGAAGCACAGAGCTAGGGAAATTAGGTTGGCTTTCCAGGAACTCAGCCCCACACTCAGCAGCTGGGCTACCCACTGCCTACCCAGGCCCACAGGAATTGTACAGCGAGCACTGCCCTGGACAGGCCTGCCCTGTGTCTCCCTAGCTGTGTGGCCTTGAGCACTCCACTCCACTTCTCTCAGCCAAAAATGCCTGCCTGGCCTGCCTCCAGGGAAGAGAGAAGATGACCATGAAGATCTATGTCCTGTAAGACCCTGGAAAATTACCCAGTTACGTCCTTGGCTTGAGGACTCAGGGCTGGAAATCAGTAATGGCTGCAGGATGGGAGCAGATGAGGATGAAGATCACCACATGCAACCTCCTAATTTTATAGATGAGAAAACTCAGTCCAGAGAGGTTGAAACACTTGCCTAAGGTCACACAGTAAAACAATGGCAGGGCTGGGACTAGAGCCTTTGGTTCAGCATCCTTATCCAGGGCCTTTCCTACTCTAGCACCAGGCCTTGGCACAGATGGAAGATAGGCCACACACCAGTTCCTTCTTTCCCTCCCACACCCCTCCAGACTAGGACAGGATGGAGGGCACAATAGAGCCCCACCAGCTACTTCACCCCAGCTGCCCTCAGGTAATCAGTTCCAGTTGACCTGACCAGGACAGGCAACCTTGTCTACCCTCCTTGTCCTGAACCAGGCTCCTCTCAAAGGGGCAAGGAGGGGAGGGGCAGCTAGCCTGCAGCCTCCCAGAGCTCAGCCTCTGGTCCCTACCTCTCCATCCTTCTCTGTCCCCATGCTGAGGAGGCACTCACCTGGACAGCTGGCAGTGGGGATGCCCCTGGCAGGGCTGACCAGCTAGGGCAGATCCTGTGCTGAGGGCCTTCCTACCTTTCCATGGCTTGAGCCCCATGGTGGCCTTTTATGGGCCAGAGAAGAGTCATGTGAGGGATCAGGAGTATAGCCCAGAGTGTCTATCTGAGAAATGTCCCCACCCTGAGTGCCCCTACCAGGCACAGAAGGCTGAGGTTGGAGCTGGCTCCAGAACAGTCTCTGCCCTGGTCCAGGCCCTCATCCTTCACAAAATAGCACAGAAGCCCCGTCCAGCCAAGCCCAGGCTTCCCATGGGGCTAAGGGTAGGGCTCAGGGGAGTGAGCTTATTTGGGACACATGACCTCCCCAGTTCCCTGCAATCCTTTCTTGGGGGGCTCAGACCCCTACATCAGGAGCCAGATAATTATGACAGCTCCCACCTACTCTGGGACCTTCAACACATTATGCCACCTCTAAGCTTCAGTTTATCCATCTCTAAGACAGAAATAATAAAAGGGAATGCTGGGATAGCTCAACAGGTTGAGCACTTACCTTGCAACTGTGAGGTCCAGGGATCGAATCCAGACCCCGGCCAGTTAAACCCATATGCTGGACTGTGGTGCCACTGGTAACTGCAGGGATGGCGGCAAAGGTTCTCACCTCCCACGCAGGAGGCCCTCGGTTCAGTTCCCACCCAGTGCAGCCCCACATCCACCTGTGTGGAATGAAACCACGTCACAACTAATGATGTACAACTATGGAGACTGCTCTGTGCCCTCCCTTCTCTCTCACCTTCTCTCAAAACAATAAAATAAATCTTTAAACAAAAAAAAGAAAAGAAATAACTATAATACTAACTACATAGGATCGACACAGGACCTATCATGTAGGTATTCAATCACTATTTGAATGAATGAATGAATGAATAAAGTGACTAGGATGGTAAGGAGTCTGGAAACCAGTTCAAACATACCTTAGCAACCTTATTTCCTCAACATCTCACCTTGTCTGATCCAGACATGCCTAAGGGTTCCTTCTTTTCCTACCTTCATCTATGAATGTTCCCCAACTTTACTCTCACTATCAGGGTGTGAATCCCTCCCAGACCTATAAGTTGTGTCCCATTGTGACACCTGGAACTTGTGCAGCCATGAGGGAAACTGGCCTGATGACAAAGCCAATGATGAGGACTGTTGAGCAGAGGGTTCCTGAACCATTGGTCTCATAATACCAGCTGCCTACCCTGCCTCTGGACTTCTTTCTGCGTGAAATAATGAATGCCCTTATTTGTGAAGTCAATTCAAGTTGGGGTTTTGCTACTTGCAGTTGAGTGTGTTCTACTTGATTTTCTTCCCAGCCCCCACCTGCATCACTCCCCTTCACGGGTCAGCAGAACCCCCACCCATATGCCCAAGCCTGGACTCCGAGATGAGCCAGGCTGTGTGCCTTCCCTGAGAAAATTCACAGTTCTGAAGGGAGGGACCAGAGGGTAGTTAGATGGCTAAAGCTTATGAACAGAGGCGGGGAGTGTCTGGGGAGGAATGGACTAACCGTCCTGTGCAGTCTGAGATGGGTTCGGGGAGCTGGCATTTGCAGGAGGCCTAGGAGTTTTATAGACAGACAAAAAGAACACATTCCAGGCAGAGCTATCAGGGTTGGTGAAGGTGTGTGGCTTGCCTGGAGAACACCCTGTGAAGTTCAGTTAGGCAGGACCCGAGTGTACACCACTCTGTACACTGGGGGAGCCAATGAAGCTTTTATGCAACATGTACGTATTGGATCAGAAGAGCCTAGGTATTCAGAAGAGGAATGACAAGGATCTTATCTGCGTAGGGACAGTGGGGAGGAACCAGGGAAAGAAGCATTGTGGAGGCCATTCTGGGCCTCAGTGACTGAGGAAGAGAGTGGGCACAGTGACATAGGAGAAGGTAAAGGCCAGGCTCCTGGTATGTTAGGGAGGAAAAGTGGCTTTGTAAGAGCAGAGGAGCATGGAAACCAGGTGTCTTGACAGTGAAACAAAGGCATAATAGCCACCGTAACAAGAAGATATCTTCACACCAGAAAACAGAAAAAGAATATAACAGAATTTATTATTGTGTGATTTACTTACGAGAAGATTGGTTCTGAGCAGACTGGCACCCAGCTGTTCTGTGTAGATCAAGCGTGGCCAACCCTCTGCCCACAGGCTGCCTGCAGCCCAGGACGACTTTGAATGTGGCCCAACACAAATTCGTAGACTTTGTTAAGACATGAGGAGACTTCTTTGATGATATTTTTTTCTTTTTAGCTCATCAGCTATCATTAGTGTTAGTGTATTCTGTGTGGCCCAAGACAATTCTTCTTCCAATGTGGTCCAGGGAAGCCAAAAGATGGTACACCTCTGCCATAGACTATTCACTACTAACAGACCCCTGTTACAGTACTTTTTAAATATAGTATATCTTAGGCACTAATGATTGACAAGACAAAGAATATAGTTTGAGTCAGGGGCCATACCTTCTGGGGGGTCTTGTGATGGATGATGTTTTTAAAAAAGATTTATTTTATTGTTTTCGACAGAGAGACAGAGAGACAGAGAGAAGGGGGAGAGCCCAGAGTACTCTCCATAGCTGTACGTCATCAGTTTTCTGACATGGTTTTGTTCTACACAGGTGGGCGGGGTCTGTGCAGGGCAGGAACTGGGCTGGGGGCCTCCCACATGGGAAGCACACCCCAATTCAGCATATGGGTCTGCACGGGCCTGGATTGGGACCAGGACTCAATCCTTGGACCCCAGGGCTGCAAAGCAAGCGCTTAACCTGCTGAGCCATCAGGCTTCCTGGATGATTGATTATCACTGTTATTGCCCCAGGCCTGGGCTGCAGGGCCCCCAGGTGCTGCGCTGGGGCCCAGGAAGATGAGGCATGTCAGGACACGGCTGGGGAGGAGACGGGCCGCGTGGACTTCTGGGAGGGTGTTTCTGCTTCCAGAATATTAACAAAATGCTTCAAAGACAATGAAAAGTAGGCTTATGTAAATTGATTACTCATGTTTAGGGGAAGGAGCCCTTTGTTCAATTATGTGTCTACAGCAGCTGTTGGAAATAAAAGTTTTCGAGGGAAAGCGCCATGCTTGGTTTACAAATCAGTCAGGTCAATCAGACGGCCTCCACCTTGCCACATCCACGGGCCCCCTATTTCTGCTTCTCTGCTATCTTTAAAAAGCTGATAAAGAGAGAAGGTTTCAGCCTTTAGATCAAGTTTGTGGTGGATGACATGTTTACAAATTGCATCTTACTGCTAAAACTTCCTGAACTTGAGAAGTTACTTCAACAAGTGACAGAGGAAATAAATAAAAAGAAATATTACAAATACAACAAAGAGAAGACATTAAAGTGGCTGGAAAAAAAGGTTAATCGGACTATGGCAGAGTTAAAAACCAATAATATAAATGTCAGTGCCCGGTACAGTCAACTACATTTTCTCTGGTTACCAGGTTTCTGGTGACAAGGAAGAGGATTATATTCATTATTCCCATGTTCTGATATCTGATTACATGCTTAAAGGATTAAGTGATGGCTTATCTAAATATTTAAAGCTTCCAGAACCTTCGGGTTTTTTTTTTTGCCAAACTCTTCATCAAAGAGAGTGAAGTTATCAGATGAGTCTGTAGATGCAAAAGAAGATTACACTAAGTTTAGTACTTAAGATTTGGAGACTAAAAAGAAAAATAGCAAGATGATTGCAGCTCTGAAGGCTTTGGCTAAAGTTCACAAGAGTGGAATAAAAAGTATTAATCCCATTTTTGCTGTAAAAAATTAAAAAATAAGTTGGAAAGATTTGAAACTTTGAAATGAAATCTAGCAAAAAATATTTGCCTTTACATGTTCCATTTTTGTCCTTCCTCCATATCACTGTACTGCCTGACCCTTAATCACCACCATTTGAAATAAGAAGTGGCTTTTAGATTCACTTGAAAAAATTAACATGAAAAATAATTGTTACTGTCACCAGTTTGATATTTATCTGAATTGTCATGCCATTCCAGCTATTACTAAAAAAAAAAAAAATTATTCATGGCTACTTTTTTAATGAAACACAGCTAATCATCACCTAGAAGGCTTTGGCGTGCTTGTTAAGGACAGTGACCTTGGTCAAAGGGACACAGAAATTCTGGACATAAAGATGAAGTTAGTTTTGTTCACATCAACATCTAGCAGACTCCAGGAGGCCCCCAATGATCCCCCTCCTGATCTTCAGGTCACTGTGTATTCCCCTCCCACACAGTATCAAGACTGGCCCATGTGACCACTAGAATGCACAAGAAGAATGATACCTGATTCCCAAAGCCACATCAAAACTTCTGCCTAACTGTCTTCGATCACTGGCTCTGGGGGAAAGCCAGCATGTGTGGGAACACCCGAGCAGCCCCATGCAGAGACCCACGTAGTACAGGACAGGGGCCTCCAGCCAACAACCATCAAGGCACTGCGCTCTCCCATCTGCAGCGGGGTGTGAGTGAGCAATCATGCGTACAGATCCTCCTGCCTGCGGCAAGCCTTCAGATGACTGCAGCCCCGCTGATATCTTGGCTATATCCTCAAGAGAGGCCTTGAGCAGAACCACCCAGCTAAGATGCTCCCAGATTTCTGACCCACAAAAACTATGAGATAATATTTGTTATTTTAAGTTGCTAGATATGGGCTAATTTGTTGTGCAGCAGTAGGTAATTAATACAGGACCTAGACCATCAAGATCTTATTCTCCTGCTTGAGGGAAGATTAGTAGTACAACTTTGGCCCTAGGAATAGCCTCTCCCCTCATGAATGAGTCTCTACCACCCATGCCTACTGCAGAGCCCCTGAACACAGGTGGAGGGCACCTTGTGGAAAACAGCCCTAAGTAGATTTAGCAAATAAAAAGACAAGATGTCCAGTTAAATGTGAAGTTTAGATAAATAACAAATAATTCTTAGTATATGTGAATCCCAAAGATTGCATGGGACATACTTATACTAAAAAATTGTTCATTATTGATCTGAAATTCAATTTAACTGGTATCCTATATTTTACCTGGCAACCCTAGTACTAAGCCTCTGAAGTCACTGCTATTTCTACCTCTACCTGGGAGTGGCTTTGTTTCTCAGAAATCTTCTCTTCATTAATAATGGACCCTCACTGGGCTCCAACTTATTGCCAAACATCCTGCTAAATCTTAAGGCCCAGAGAATTAGGGCACAATTTTTGCTCTCAGGAAGCTGCCAGGTGGGGGAGGAAAACATGCAACCAAAGAAATTACAAGATTTCTAAAGTGCGGGATATCAGGGAGGCACTTAGCTACCAACAACAGAAAATCCAACCAACAATGGCTTAAAGATTTTATTTCTTACACAAAACACAAAGTCCAAAGTATGTCTGCTGCTGGCTTTGGCTTAGCAGTTCAATAATGTCAGAGCCAACATTTCCATAATTTCTTTGGCTTTTTCCTCATGGTCTCAAGGTGGCTGCCACAGCTTAACCCATCATATTTGTGTTTGAAACTAAATAAAGGGTGATATGCAAAGGTTTTCGAACTCTGCCTTCTGCAGTAGATTTATGTTCATGTATTATTGAATAGAATTGGGTCACATGGCCACCTCTCACGCAAGGGAGGCTGGAAAAGCAGGCCATATTATTATCATGTTTGGATTAGACCAACCCCAGTGCATTGCTGGGACTGAACATTGCTGTACACACACACATACACACAAATAAATAATTAAAAAGAAAATCAGTTCTTTCAGTAAGGAGGAAAGGGGATGGGCATTGGGTAGGCCCAGTTGTGTCTGCCATGTGATCCAACAGAGGTTCATACAAAGTACTATGGGAATACCAAGTATGTAGTGACATTCTCTTTTTGAGGGGTGGTGTGGTCAGGGAAGGCTTCATGGAGGGGGTGGCTTTTGAGCTGAGGCTTATAGGATCCTTGGACATTTGCCAAGAGAAGGGGCAAGGGAATTCCAGGCAGGAAGAACAGTGTTAACAACTGCATGATGGCCAGGGGATGAATGGAGATATCACTGAGGCCAGATCATGAAGGGCCTTGATGGCCATAATAAGAATTTTGTATTTTACCTGAAAAACATTTTTCCCCCCTTTATCTTCCTTGACTTCTTAGCAGCATTTAACACCTTTGCCCACCCTTCCTCTCTCGTCTCATGCAGCACACAACCCTCTGATGGTCCCTTCCTCTGCTCTTGCTCAGGGGTCCTCTGCAAACTACCTGGCCAGCCAGGGTCCTGTGTTTTAACCCCCACTGAATCGTGTTTCTTTCTCTCATGGCACTTGCCTTGGCTGGTAATTAGATATTCACTTGTGTGACTGTTTGATTACTGTCTGTCTCCCCACCGGCCTGTAAGGTGATTCTGTGCACCAGTCCCTGGCACATAACAGACTCTTCACAAAAATATTAAATGAACTGATGGATAAAGGGCAGCGTGTATGTATGGGGGGCATTGAAGGGTGGTCTGACTTGTCTCCTTGTGTTCTAGCCATTCCACTGGCCACTGATAGGAGGGAGCCAGGTTGGACAGGGAAGGCACAGACAGGTTGGATGGGGGAGATAAGACGGGATGCTATTCAGGTCTTTGGTTCTGCCTCTGAAGACTCCCAAGCAGAACAGGTGAGGCCCCTTGAGGCAAAAAGAGAGTTAATACCAACTGCGGTATCTCATCTCTGGACACCCAATTTCCTTCTTGCAAGGAGCGGATAATACTCACCGCCACCGTCCCCTGGCCAGCTGGGATAAAGGTGGCAGAGAATGACAGCGTTGTTTTTGAGTAGGCTCCCTTCCTGTGTGCATGGCTCTTCTGTTGCACCTGTGCACATGGCTCACCCATTGCACCTGCTGGTCCAGGGTGGGCTCTGTGCTCCAGCCATCAGTAGGAACATCCTCAGAGACCTGGTAGGTCTCAGGAAAGCCCTAACCAAGAGCCCAGAGAAGGATTGCACCTAGCAGCTATGCTTGCTCTGGAGCAGTGATCCAGACCCCTGGCGAGGTCAAGTTTGCTGATACCACAGCCCCCATCTCTGACCTACCCTCCCAGAACCCTCAGAGAAGCACAGCCCACAAAGGATGAAACCCTGGTGCAGAGTGGTGAGGGAAGAGAGGAGACAGGCTGGCGTATTGCCTGAACCACAGGCTGAGTGGTTCAGACAATAGGAAAGAAACAGAAGCCTAGTGTTTGGGAGAAACATCTGTTACCGGTATACGGACAAGGCCCAGGTAGGCTGCGATCTGTCCACATTCTGTCCACATTCTCAGAGAGCTAATGGTCTTCTGGACCCTACAGCTCATCAACGGCAGTCCTCCAGGGTATGCCTCCTCTGCTCAGCTCCGTGACGAGACTCCCCATCTCCCACGGCAGCCCGTTTGTCTTCAGACAAGCGCTAAGGTGACCAGATTTTAACATTGGTAAAGTGGGACACCATTGACCGGGGGGAGGGGGTTCTTGATGAAAAATTTGGTCTATTTCCCGCCGTTCCCTAGCTTGTCGTGCATTCTTTCCAAAAATCGGGACTTTTTTTAAATGCCGCGGGATGCGGGATGCGGGACAAATTGTTAAAAATCGGGACTGTCCCGCCAAAAGCGGGACCCTAGACAAGCCCCTCTACACTGTGACCCCTGCCCATGTGATTTCCTGCCAGAGAAGCCCTTTGAGAGAGGCAGCATGATCGCCATTGTGCAGCTAAGTGACTGTGCTGGGAGGCCGAGGCCACACAATAAAGCAGGCTCCTGATGCCCATGCTACACACACACACACACACACACACCGTCCAACCACCCATCCTTCCAGTTCTCCCTTTCTGGGCTCTGTCCTGGGCCTTGTGGACCTTTCCCTTGGTCTATCTGTATATGTTCCTATTTGGGCACAACCTCTGTCCACTCTGTTCTAGGCTTTCACGGAAGAGGAGGGGTGAGGCCAGGAGAGGCCAGGTACTGAAGCTCCAAAGGCTGGGCCCTGGCCATGCCAGGCCTGCCTGAGGGCCCAGGAATTATGTTCTTAGCTGACTGTGACACTCCCTGAGCCCCACGCCGGCTGTTCCCTAGCAGGCTGGGACAGTGGTCAGGAGCTAGAGCTTTGGCTCCTGCCACCTGGGTTCAATCCTCACTTAATGACCTTTGATGATTGACTTTGCTTCTTTGTGCCTGTTTATCCATATGAATATGGGTGTGATAGTAATTCCTATTCATAGGATTGTCGCAATGATTAAATGAGTCACTCACTACATTTACCCAGCAAATATTTATTGAGTGCTTGCCTTGTGCCAGGACAGGGAGAACCAGAACAGTTCTGGGCACTGGGATTAAGGCTATGATCTCATGGCACTGCCATTCAGTAAGGTGTACTGCTGGCCTGCTGTCAGATGCCAGACGTCTGGCAACATCTGGCCATTCTCTGTGGTCCTTACTGGCCCACCTCAGCCCCCAGCCAATGGAGGGGAGCAGACGGAGGGAGAAGCCTGCTCCTGATCACATGGTGGGACCCGTGAGGCCAAGGTAAAATCCGGGTCTTTCCTGCATGCCTCAGCTGACTCCCATCAGCACGCATCAGTTAGGGGAGGCAGGTGGGAAGAATTAAGCCAGATCTAACCCCTCCTTTTCTTTCACTTCAACCCAGGACTTTGCCTTTCAGAATGGGTGAAGGGGGTTGGGGCCAGGTTCCCTCAGGCTGGATCAGGCTGAAGCTGTTACCTAACCATAGGGAAGCCTCTCAGGGCCAGCAGCAACCTGAGCTCCCACCCTACCCGCTTCCCGCAACCTGACTCCCAGCCAGACCTTGGTTCTCAAGAAAGCTGACCCTCTCCCAGGTGCAGAAGCCACCAGGGAGGTCTGGCGCCCTGGGAAAGGGAGGGGCCCAGGGCCTGCAGGGAGGCCCAGGCTTCTCCATCAGGACTGGCCTGGCAGCATGAGAGCGTGGGGCTAGATTCTAGACACACCGTTTCATCGCAAACACCCTAAAGGGCTTGCTGGACACCAACAAGGACTGAGCCACATTGACTGGAGAGGTGTGGGTGGAGGCAGACACAGGCCAGGCCAGGGCCAGAGCAGTCCTCAGCCTGGGAGAAGGTCTCTGGGGAGGGGAACGAAAGGCTACTGATGTGTGGCAATGGCATTCACCTCCAATGCAGCCTTGGAAAAGGTTCTTTCCTCTCAGGACCAGAAGGGCTCAGAGGACCTTTCTAGCACAGCCATCAGTGCCCATATGCCAACTCAGCCTGCGGAAGAGCTTCTCCGCTAGAGAAATTACTAACGGGCAGGTCCCCGCACTGTGTCGCCTGCTCCTTCACACGTGTCCACTTGCTCCCACGTTGAACCCACACACAGCAATGCATCCACCTGCAACCTCCCAAGCTGCCACTCTCACGTCACACTCAGTGCTCCTCTGTCTGTTTCAGGGGCATCCAGGGAGGAAGACTGATGAGGGTGCTGTTCTTGGGACCTACTGCCCTCTCCCCCAGGCCCCAGGGAAGGTTCTGCTCCCTCCTTGAATCTCAGGTAAAGAGAAGGGAAACCAAATTAGTGGGATTCAGGCCCGCTGTTTCTTAGAGGATGAGAGGGACCTGGGCTCAGTGTTGTCCCGGAACCTATGGCCAAGATGGCGGAGCCCTCAGGAGTCAGGGCTGAAACCAACCCCCTTCTCTCTGTCTGCCCACTACCTCAGCAGAGAGGGGAAGAGTTTGGAGCAGGCGGGATCTGGGGAGCAGGACACCTGGGCTCCATCCTTCCATCTGGGGCAGTGGGCTACCCCCTATCTCACCTCTCATGGCAGGGAACCTCTGTGCACCTGGAGCCCTGAGCGTTCACAGGAGAGGGACCACACCTGGGAGTGGAGAACAACAAAGAACAGGAGGCTCAAGGGTTTTAGATCCTTCTCTACTAACCACAGAAATGACCCTGGCCAGCGAGGGTGCCCATCCCATGGCAGGAGACCCGCAGAGAGCCAGTTCACTCTGCAGCCAAGATCTCAGGCACCTGGAAGGGCCAGCTCGGCCTCTTCCCGAATGCGTTCCCTCCTCGAGCCCCCTGAGGCCTCGGTGCACAGGGCTAGCTAGCTCCAGAGGCCGGTTTCAGCACGGCTCTGTCACAGGGGGAATTTGTATGGCTCCCTTCAGACAAAACAAGCAGGGAAACCTCACAGTCACTACCACCTCCAGGACCAAGTCCAGGCTCTTTAAGCCGACCCTTAGGCATTCCCATCCCAGCCCCTGTGGCCTCTCCATGTCCAAGTCTTCACTCTGGACCCGTCCACACTTTCTGGTCTCGCCCGGCTGAACACATCTGTCCCGGCACGTCCTTCTCCACGCTCCACTCTGGAGAGGCCTGCTCAGCCCTGCAGGTGCAGGGACCACCCCGGAAGGGCACCATCCCCGGCTCCTGCAGGGCTGGCTGCTCCTTCTTCCGTGCTCTGCACAATGGGGCGTAGATGTCTCTTTCAGAGCTGGTATTACTGTGGGTTCCATCTCCTTTACCAAACGCACGGGGCCAGGCCTTGGTCGTCTTTGTGTCCCCAGGCCCTGAGATGAGACCCAGGATGCAGCAGATGCTCAGCAACTCTGTGATGAGGGAGTGAATGAGTGAAAGGGTGAGGGTGGGCACAGGCTCCCAGGATCGATGGCCCTGGACGCTGAGCTCCCTGTGGGCCAGGTGGACAGGTCATCTGGGCTCAGAGCACTAAGCCCCGATCATGGGTGTGGCCTCTCAAGCCCAGGTTGCCCATGTGCAGATTCCCAGGGCAGTAAGCAGTGATTGAGCACCTACTGTGTGCATCACCCCATGCCATCCTCCCCCAGCCACTCCATTCTATTCCTAGAACGTGCTCTGTGCTTGTTCCTCTGTCTTCCTGGAATGTTCTTTGTCTTCTCCTCTCATGGCTGCTCCTGATTCTTTCATGTCTCAGCAGAAAAGTTACCTCCTCGTCAGGCAGGCCTTCCCTGATCTCATCACCACTCCAGTCCCATCAGCCTGTGTTAGTGCTCTGCGCCGTGCTAGCTCCTATTTTTCTTGTTTGTTTATTTGGCTGTTTGCTAGTTGCCTTTCCCTCGCCACTCCTCCCCGGATACACACACAGGTTAGTAAGCTCTCTGAAGGCAGCATTCGGCCACCTGGCTCATGGCTGCACCCCAGCACTGGAATTGCACCTGGCACACGGTAGCTGCCCAGTATGTCTCATGAATGAGTATGCGTGAACGCCAGGCTTTGGGGACAAGGTGTCCATGCCAGGCAGTCCCTGTCCTCAAGGAGTTCACGGTGCAGTAGACCAGGGGTCTCCAAACTTTTCAGCCCACGGGCCGCATTAACTATCAAACAGCAGTTTGGGGGCCGACTACACACTCGAGGCCCAAATAAAAAAGAATCAAAACATAGATGTTGTTTTTAATTATTTATTTAATATTATTTTATTCAGATAAAAAGGTCTCCATGGGCTGGATGAGAGGGCCTCGCGGGCCGCAGTTTGGAGACCCCTGCGAATAGACAGACAGCTACCTGGGAAGGCCAAAGCAAAATGTACAATTTGCCACCACTGATAAAGCCTTTCACCACCCACAGAAACTGTTTATTGAGTGCACGTTATGCCACGTGCCTCTGTGCTTTATTCTAATACTAACAACCTCCCTAAAGGTAGGAATTAGCATTTCCACTCTGCGGGTGAGGCAAGAGCAGCTGAGGGAGGACGAGGCTGCGTGTCTGCCCCAGGTTAGACATGAGAAAGCAACATGGTTTTCACCCCTCTCCTCTTTCACATGTAGCATTTCTGTTTGTGGGGCAGGCAGAATTCTCCCTCTTTACAGACAAGGACCCGAGGTTCAGAGAAGCCAAGGCGGGGCTGCTGAGGTCTTGGCGGCCACCCTCTGCTTTTGGATCAGAGCTCCTCACTTGGGCTTCAAAGTCACCAATTCTGGCCACCTTGGCTCAGGCCTGTGGGGTGGGATGAGGTCTGAAAGCCCTTCTTTATAGTCTCCAGTCTGGGTTCTAGCACTGTTCTTCCCAATGCCCGGCCTGAGGCCATCTTTGCCTGAACACCCTTCTGTCCCCATCTCCTACCTGCAATCACCTCCCTCTTGCGCCTTCTTATTTCCAGCAGGGACTCCAGTCACCCAAGTTCAAAATTTCATCTTTCTCCCACTTCCCTGCCTCTTCTTCCTCCTACTAAAGGGGAATAGGATGCCCTGGAGCCAACCAGGTTGCTAGTGGAGAGATGTCTAGGGGTGGGGTGGGGAGCAGTGGCAAAGAGGTTGAGGCGGAGTGGGTTTTGAGTGCCAGGTGTGGCTGGCAGTGGGGAGTTCCCGGAGCTTCTGAGCAGGATAGTAATGGCCCAATGTAGCCACTGGGGGAGATGAACTTGCCTGTATTAGATTCCTGTGGCTGCTGTAACAAAATGGGTGGCTTAAAACAACAGGAATTTATTCTCTCACAGTTCTAGAAGCCAGAAGTTCAAAGTCCAGGTGTCAACAAGGCCACGCCTCCTCTGAGGGCTCCTCAGGGGGAAAAGAATCCTTTTTTTCTCCTTCCCAGCTTCTGGTGCGCTCCGGTAAGCTTTAGCCTCTCTTGGCTTATAGACACATTACTCCAATCTCTGTTTCTGTCTTTACGTGGTCCCTGCCTGAGACTGCTTGTGGCCCCAGCTGTCCACCAGCCCACTCCTCCACCCAATGACCAGCATGATGGGGCCAAGACAAGCGTCAAGAGACTTGGGTTCTGTGCTGGCTCTGTCAGAGTCACTGTGTGTTCGTAGCCAACAACTTCTCCTCTCTGGGCCTCACAATCCTGAATGCGGTGTGAGTTGGACTCTAGATCTTTTTCAGTGTTCCCTCAATGTTTGATGAACTGAATTCATAGAGAATGGCCTTCTATTGGTGTAATTCCAGGCAGGGTGTGATGGGCAGACAGAAAGGGAGGTTCAGGCCCACAGGGCTTCCCTGTTGCCTTGTTCATCAGGGCCACAAATGGTCACACCTCTTCCTGAGGATTTTGCTCATTTCCAGAGGCTTCCTGGCAGCTGCCTGGCCATCTCACACTGTAACAGCAGGATGGTATGTTTGGGGAAAGGCCGGGGGTGGTGGGGGAGGCTCGGATCATGTCTGGCCAAGTGGAGGGAGAGGGAAAGGGCTAAGTGGTTCCGACCTGGGTGTTCACTTGACTCTGTGAAGTGATATATGAGGGCTTTCGGGAACAAGTCCAGCCATAAATGCCTCCATTTTTCATATTACATGGCTGGGTACTTTCCGGACAGCCCTCATACAGATACGTGTACATATCAGAGTGTATTTGTACGCAGATAAGCTTCTGCATGATTTGGGGCATAGACAGGTATGTGTACATGTAGCTACGTGGCACATATGTATACATTTTTGTGGATGGGTATCTACCTGTTTGAACTTGAATTGAGGTGTGGGTGAACTCAAAATGTGTGTTTATATATGCCTGTGTAGGGATTTGTGAGCTCAAAATGTTGTGTGTTTATATATGCCTGTGTAGGGTGTGTGTGTGGGGAGAGGTGTGCATGGTTCTAACTGCCGTGGGCATGGGAAGGCCTGAGCTGACCCAGAACCACCTCAAGGGGCAGCCCGCCTGGCCCTGAGTGCCCAGGAGGCTGTAGCGAGGCCCAGAGGAGGAGGAGTTGCATTAGGAGGTAGTCTCGGGATGTGAGCTGGCCGTGGCTCAAGGGCAGGGTTGGGCAGGCAAGCCTTGGTGACCTTCATGGGGCGGGGCTGTAGGTTCAGTAGAACTGTGATATGGAGAGAGTGTGGAGGGCCCTTAGGACCCAATCTCCAGGTCCAATTCGGGTGCTGCTCTTCTAGCTGGCAGCTGTCCAGGCATGGAGCAGCCTGTCAGAGCTCAGGAAGCATACTGGGGTGAAGGCTAGGGAGGTGCCCCTGTGGGTCTCAGGAGCCCAAGAGTTCAACACCCACTCCATGCTTGGAGAAACTTCATCCTACAGCATTATCCTGCCTCCAACCCTGCTCTGGACTCTCCCCCATCCCACTCTTGGTGAACAAGCAGGACAGGAGCTGAACTTCAAGTGGGAATTCTGCACACACATGCTCAGTGTGACTCCAGGCTCTGATTCTGCCTGTCCACTCGGGCTACTGTAACCATCCATTTCCTATCTGTCCATCCAGTCTCTGTGCTCCGACTCTCCACCCCACCTACTGCACCCCCACCGTCCTGTCTCTGCCCACCTTGTTATCTTCTGTCCTCTCGGTCCCTTGACTCTCCCTCTCTTGGAAGTCTCTTCTCTGACCCTCCCAGGTGGGCTTCTCTCTGTGTCTCACTCCACACAGCATATCTTCCTTAACGAACTATGTGTACATCAAGGCAGGGCTGCTGCTTTTCCATCTTCATGTCCCCACAGACTAGCACAGGCCTGGATCTCAGTAATTGCTCACCAAGTGTTACATGAAAGAACGCATGAATGAACAGGCGGGTGAAGGAAAAAGCATACATGCCTCTCACAGCCCTTATCTTGTGCTGTTGTTATCATGGTTTGGTGAGTTCCTCGTAGGACAGGAGCCAGCCAGCCTTTTCCTTCCTGTACCCTCAGTGCTGGAGAGAGAACAGCCTGCCCCTGGGGTTTGTAGAAGCTGCCGCGGTGGGATTCTGCCTCTCTGTTGCCCCCTGCTGATGAAGTAGGAAAACTGGACAGTCTGGAAGCTCCTCTGGCTGCAGTGGGTCCTGCCTTGCCTGGGGAATAGGAAAGGGGTTTTTGTACCGCAGGGGATAACAGCCTTCCTTTATGCTAAATGTGCTGTGTCCTTAGTTCTCCTAACAACAACCAGAGAATATGATTGGTGCCGTTCTCCTTCTCTCCCATAAAAGCTGTTCTCTGTACCTGACTCATCTGTGCTCCCTTCAGGCTGGTCTAAGGGGCCTCTGAGCACCTGAAAGCATTGCTGAATTAACAATGCTTTATTTGTCCACTCCTCCCCCACCCCGACTGAGCTCTGCAAAGGTGGGGATCACCTTTTCATTCATTCATTCAACAAATATTTATTGACCACCAGCCCCATGTCGGGGGTTCTCTGCCCTCATGGGTTGGGTGGAGTTGTACCTTCATCTCAGTCTCTAGCCCCAGCCTGAGGCTTGGCACACACGCTGTTTTGGGGCATGGAACACATTAGTGGATGATTCAACAGGCAAATAGGGGAGAGGCTTGGGTCCCATCTAGGTTCTCTAATATATAAGGGAGAAATGGCCCCCTCTGCCCTGGCTCCAGGCTGCCTGCTGTTAGCGGTGGCCCAGACCAAGGGAAGTCCAGGGGAAGAGACAGAGAACCAGTCTCAGCAGCAGTTGTGGCAGGGGTGCCCCATCCAGCATCCCTGGGACCCTATTAATAAAACAAGGGGTGGAAGAGACTGTTGGACTGAACAGCCTCTGAGGACGCTCACAACTCTGACTTGGGGACCTGTGAGAGGGCCCCCCAGCTGGATCAGCTCCAAAGCCCAGGGCCTCCTCAGCTCCACTGGAGCCCACACAGAAAGGCTGGACATGGGAATGTCACCCTGCCACACTGGGAACAAGTGTCCCTCTCACCTGCTTCTGTCTGTAGGCCTGAGATTGGGGGAAAATGTGTAAGGGACACAGCCCTGCCAGACTTGCTCTGACTACAGACAAATCCCAGCTGTAGTCTGGGTACCCAACTCCTTAGCTGGTGGTCCTACTTCACAATCCAGCTGGGATGTCACCTTCTCAGTTTCATTCCCCTCCCCTCACCGAGGCCACCCAGGTACCTGTCATTGCCCGCCCTCATCTGGGCTGAGCGGATTTGTAGGTGTGTCTTATCCATTTCTAATACCCAGGACAGCTAGCCCGGTCCTGTCATAAATGAAGTCATGTGTTGTCCACGAAAACACCTGCAACTTGGCCTGCTTTCTCAGTGAACCCACTGCAAGAACTCCAGCTGATGGATTATTGGCAGTCATGAACTCGCCTCAGGTCAGGCACCTGTTGGCTCACCTTCCTGTCCTGTTCTGCCTCAGAGGGGCTACCCCAACCCCACCCCAAACTACATTTCCTGGGCTCATTTGCCAACAGGTTCCTGGTTAATTTGGCTCACAATGTTAGACAGGAAGGGCAGCTAGGGCTCTTTTCCACCCTTGCTTCAGATGCCATCGCTGCCAGTGCCTGTGTCACTTCTTGGCATATCGTCTTGCCAGGCAGCCTTTCTTGTGGTCCCACTTGGAACTCTGGTAACACCCCTTCCTTAAGAGCATAGTGACTTCCTACTGTCACCAGTCTCGGGAGTTGTCAAACCTTCGTTTGCCCATTCAGCTTCCCCAGCACCTTTGCAACTCACTCCTCATGTCAGGTCCCCAGAGGCCATTTGCCTGACTTGACCTCTGATATATTTCTCCCCTTCACCATCACACCTGCATCACCATTGCTCAAATCCTGCTCTCCATATCCCGTAGCTAGAGTACAAAGAGACCACAGACGAATGGCAGGTTAGAGGTTGTTTCTTTATACAAAGGTAACCAACACTATATGGACCCACCAGCATGCTGCTGTTCTCACCACTTCTGGGGCAGAAGACTGGATGGGGAGCGCAGGGCGGTCACTGCAGGGGAAACACACTACACAGGCCTGGAACTGCCAAGCACACCAGCTGGGGGCTCCCAAAGGGCAGCACTAGACACAGTGACAGGAAGGAAATGTAGAGCTGGAACTAGCCACTGGCAGCCACTGACAACGCCTTCCCCTCCCAGGTGTTCCTGGGAGGCAGGACAGTAGGTGGGAGAAGCTCTGGGCCTGGAGCCAAGCCCAGCTGTGTCATTTCAGATGTGACTTCATGTAATCACACTCTTGCTTCTGCAGCTATAAACTGGGGGTAATAAACTGTATTTTACAAAGTTGTCACAAGGATGAAATAGGGACATATATCAAAGTACTCAACACAGAGCCTGGCACATAGAGGTGTTCAATAAATAATTTTTGTCAAGAAAACCTTAGCCCAGGGAAGACCTTCTTCAGAAGGCCAAGATAACTGCCCCAGAAATTCCCCTTTAGGGGGTCAGGGCCCCTGAGCCCTCCTTGGAGTCGGCAGTCGCTGGAGTGACCAGGACCCCAGAATACACCGTGCCAGGGCAGTTGAGGGGGGCTGGGGGTTGGACTCCCAGGGAGGCCCCCGCAGAAGCTGGGTAGACACTGGAGTTAGGGACTGTGCCAAAATGGTTTTGCACATAACACAGGCCAGAGGCAGGCTTGTAGGGAGGCAGGCTGGGCATGTGCCCAGGAGCGCAGGCTGGCCAGGAGGCTAGTTTCTGGCCACTTGTGTGCTGTATCTGGGAGACAGGGCGGCTCGGGGGCAGGTGAGGGTGGGTGCTCTGCACGGGGTAGGAGCCAGGCACAGGGTTCATCCTAGAATGGAACAAGAGAGAAGAGTCATTCAACTAGAAGTGCCAAGGCACACAGCCCCCACAGTTGTCATTCCACAGGAGAAGCTTGGGGTCGCTGTACTGCTTTATATTATAACATGCTCTAAACATTTGCTGTAACTGGCTCTACGTACCAAGCAGGGAGAAAGGTTAATTTCCACCAAACAGAAAACAGATGCCAGAGAGGGAAGGGCCTGCTCACAGTCCTGTAAGCAAGCCAGCAGGAAGGGCTATTGGGTGACTGAGACCACCTGAGTGTGGCCTACTCACAGCAGCTTGCAAACTGGATGGAAGGGGACCAGATCTTAGCAGCCAGTGTGTTTGTTTGTGGCCAGCTCTGCAATTCTGCCCAAAGAGAATGACCCACCCCTATGACAGGGAGGGTTGGAGGGCTCTAACAAGGTCACACAGCACTTGGGCCTAGGCCGGGGGTGGCGAACCTATGGCACGCGTGCCTGAAGTGGCAAGCAGAGCAATTATTTCAGCACGCGGAATTGTTGTTTTGTTATAAAAACATCCTATGCTTCTTATAGACATAAAAATAATCGATGCCTCTATCTCACTCGATGGGTTGGCACGCGAGTTGAGCGAGTATACTCTTGTTTCATAAACTTTGGCACTCAATTGCCAAAAGGTTCGCCACTCCTGGCCTAGGCCTTTTTTCCTGAGATTTTCTACCTATGACACCAGGAATGAATACTTGCAGCTTAAAGTCCTGGTTGACAGAGACCAATGTGACAGATGTGGAGAGCTGTCTACAAGTATGCTGAAGTTAAAGACCCTACCACAGACACATGTGGCTGGGAACATGAATAGAGACACATCCTAAGGATTTTATCTTCTGAACTTTTGTGCAAAATTCCAACTACGGAGAACAAATGCCAATACCACTAATGTCTATTAGGTAACTGAACTGAAACTGTATACATTTCAAGTAAAACCTGGCCTTACAAATCAAATGTCCAAATAAGCAGAGACATGGGACACTTAACAAGCACTTCTGTTTGAAAGTAGAGGTTCTGGCTCACCACAAGCTCAACAGGAGCCTCCAGGGAGGCAAAGCTGTCCAGACAGCCATGTCAACTGCCCGAACTCCCATGCTGCAGTACTGCCCGTGTGTCACTGTCAGCACATTTGAAACACCATGCCATGTGGGGAACATGGAAGGAACTGAAAGGGTCACCATGTCCCCCACCCAGATCTGCATGTCATGGTGAAGCAGGATCACACCTGGCACTAATGAGTCAGAGGGGCAGCTACAATTTAGTGTGGAAGAACTTTCTCCATCAGGGGCTGCCGTGGACACTGAGCTCTCAGCCACCAGGGGTGTGAGTCTGTTCTAGAGGGGACTCTTTCACAGGGTGGGAGATTGCACCTGAGGACTCCTTAAGTCCTCTCTAGATTCCATGAGAACATTTAAAAGCCAAAAAGCCACAATTTACTTCATTCTATATTTAAACAGTGTCCTACACATTTAGACCCCAGGAATTACTTGCCTGAGGCAAAAGGGGTGAGTATGCATGTTCTTCACAGCTACCCCCTCTCCTCTCCCTACACACACACCTTTGAAATCATCAAAGGGCCCTGAGCCAGTTAAGGCTGGGAGTGCCCACCTTAAGTAAGAGCAGCTTCCAATTCACCTCAAACTCTGCAGCCAGACCAGCATGGAGGGCAAATGGACTCCATAGCTGGACAAAGGCAGAAAAGGACCACTGACACCTTCATGTCACAGGGAGCCCTTCCTTTTGGAGGGACTGCTGAAGGTGGTGGTATGGGATAGTGGAGGAGTGTGGAGGGTTTGGAAGCAGGAGACTCCAGCTCTAGACTGGGTTCTCCTACCTGTGTCACCTGGAGAAAGACTGTCCTCTTTGGGTTTCCTCTCTAAAAGGAATGAGGCTGCATGAGCTCTGGCAGCTTGCCTAGCGCTTTCCATTGAGAGTTAATGAGCCTGGACTAGAAGAGAATAAGCCTCACCTTCTCTTGCTGGGTGGCCAAGAAAATCCTACCTCTCAGGTCTTGGGCTGTGCTACCTCCTAAGCCACCGAGTCAGCTACATGGACTATCTGTGCTTCCTACTGGTACGTCATGCCAGGGCCCAATCCAAACTGCACAGAATGCTTATCAGTGTTGAGAGTTGGTAATAACACTAGATAGGGCCACTCCCTCCCAGAGTGTCACAAGTCACTCAGGATTATACACAAGTGCTACAAATGCCTTCCCTTCCCCAGTCCTTCTTGCTCCCTACTTCAGATGCAGTTGGGCAGAATCTAGAGTGCTCAGAAGACATCTGTGCATAGATTCCCTGGACCCAGCGTTGCCCACAACCTATTCCTTTGTCCCCATGACACTGAACAAGTCATACCCTCTACAGGCCCTAGAATTGCTTTCAGAATAAGGTTTAAGGGCTCTGTAACTTACTTTCGGCTATTGGCTGCTCTTCTTTCGGCTGAAGAGCCTGAAATATACTTGAACAATGAAATCTTCCTCATCAGGCTGAAGGGGAACGTCTGGTCGAGCTTCAATGCTACTCGTTCTGGGACGTCGAGGGAATAGCAGTATGTGAGGCCATCTGAGGTCAGCATATTAAGTAAAATTGAAAGCAGTAAAAGGGAAGAGTGCAAGCAGTAAAAAGGAAGAGTGCCGAACACTCCCCGTAGAATACAGGCTCCCACATTTATTATACAGGGGCATTAGTGCTTTTTCCACCACAAACTGGAATTTCAAGGTTAAAGGGAAGCAAGAGCTGAGTTTCCATCTCCTATACCTCTGAGGGAACATGGCCCAGCAATAAGGGGGTGGGGGCAGATAGGTGCTAACACTTCACCTTTCCCTATGCCAAACCATCTGCTCTCAAACCCCTGTAACCCCCATAATCATAGTCATAAGCCAGCACACACCTCTATTCTTATAGTGAGATGAAGTACAAGGCCGTCCTAATACCCTATAGAGGACTGACATCTTATACTTTTGTCCCAAATAGAAGGAATCTTACCTGAGTATGACCAAGTGAGCTTCATGTGGACTACTCTGGTTGCACTTCCCCTACACTGTCACCATCCCTAGTGATGTGATGGCACTCTGGTCATCTGACCTCTGTCAGCCCACCACTGCCAAGGCGACCACAATCATTCAGCTTTCATCCATCCATCCATCCATCCATCCATCCATCCTTTTAACAATTATTTACTGGAACACCTAATATACACCAGGAACTAAGGAATTAGTAGTATATGCCAGACAAGGAGTAAACAGTTGGAGTAGAATAAGTGATCAGCAAAAGCTGATCTATGGAAGACCTGGTTGAGGACTCTAACCTAGTCTAGGGAGATTAGGGGAAGGCATTCTCTAAGGAAGTGCTGTGTATGCTAAACCCTAAATCCTGAGTAGCAATAGCTAGGAGAAGGAGGCTGATGGAGAGAAGGCTTTCCTACAGAAGCACCAAGAGAAAGTTGTTCCTTGAGGCAGTATTCTAAATTCAAACGCTATGGGCATTTTCAATAACACAATCTATTGCTGGACTGGACCATCTGACACATTATAGAACATTTAGCATCCCTGGTTACTGGCCACTAAATGGCAGTAGCACCTAGTCATTGCGATAACCAAAAATGTCCCTGAATATTTCTAAATTCTTTCAGGAAGGACAGTACATCTCCAAATACTGATTCCAGTCAATAGCCAATGCTGTAAGGAAGTCAGAAGTGGTCACGGCTGATGACTTCAGAATGATCTCAAGAATTTGTTCTGCTTCTGATTCTGATGAAGTAATAATACGAGACTAGTCCACCAGGCATAAGTAACTATAAAGAAGGTTAAATATTTTACACAATTGTTTCAGATTTTGGGCAACAACCACTGCCAGATTAACATACCTAAGAAAAGGGAAACAGATGAAGTGAGCCTCAAGGTCAAGCTGTTTCTGCCTGGAGGCACTTTCCAAACTATAGCATAGGAAGGGGAATCCAAGCATAGTATAGCATTGTTTGCTGAGCTGGAGAGAGAGTTCAGAGAGAAAAAAGTGCCTGGGATTTATAGATCAGAGTGATGAAGAAAAGGAAGCTGCTCATAGAAGGACCTCCAGAAAGGTGCATAGGGAGGGGTTCACCAAGTCTTTAGTTGAATACTAACATGCACATACTTAGGTTGAGAACTGCTACTGAGAAAACAACAACTATAAGTTTAACAACTCCTAGAGCTCACACAGGACAGGGACATGATCAAGTTCTAACCAGACAGAGTTAAAAGAACTCACTGAATACCCAGGGCATTCAGAATAAATCTCCAAAAAGACAATGCCTTTAACAAGTAAATTAACTGCCGATCAGAAAAAAATCAACACTCTTTAAAGGAAGAACAAAATTCAGCCCTCGATAACATAGAATTCGCAATGTATAGCGTAAAATAAAATTACAAGACAAGAAGAAAGAAAATGGGGCCCAAAATCAGAAGGAAAATCAGTCAAAAGAAACAGACCCAGAAATGAGAGATGATGGTATTAACAGACAAGTATTTTTTTAACAGCTTTTATAAATGTGTAAGTATATGTACTTAAATAAAAACATAAATATAATGAAGGAACAGATAAATAATTCAATACAGAAATAAAAACTATTCAATAGAACCAAATGGAACCTCTTCAGCTGAAATATTCAACATGACAAATAAAAAACTGGATCAGTTTAACAGCAAAATAGACAATCAGAAGAGAAGATCCATTGAACTTGAAGGCAGTGTGATAGAAACTATCCAAACAGAAATGTAAAAGGAAAAAAGCTGGAAGAATAAAAACATAAAAATAAACAGAGCTTCAAGGACCCATTGGATAATATCAAGTTGTCTAACATAAGTGTAATTGGCACTGTGGGAGAAAAGAAGACAGAGATAAATACTTGAAGAAATAATATTTTTTTGATTTGATAAAAACTTTAAACTCACAGATCCAAGATCAATGACTCCAAACAAGTTAAACACAAAGAAAACCACCCCACGGCACATGATAATTAAACAGCTAAAAACCATTGATAGAGACAAAACTGTGAAAGAAGCCAGAGAAATACAGTGAATACTATGAAGCAATAAAAATGATTACTTTTTCTCATCAGAAACAACAGAAACCAAAAGTAATGCAATGACATCTGTAAAAGTGAAAGGAGATCAGATAAGGTTAGTGTTCTATATTTACTGAAAGAAAAGCATTTTCAGATAACCAAAGGGTGAGAGAATTTGTCACCAGCATGCCCAACTGTACAAGAAATGTTAAAGGACGTTCTTCAGGCTAAAGGAATACAATACTAGATGGAAACTTGGATCTACACAAAGGAATGATGAGAACTAGAAATGATAAATATGTGAGTAAATGTTGCTTTTTAACTTAAAAAAATATAATTGACTGTTTAAATAAAAAATAATAGCAATGTACTATGAGGTTTATAATGTTATACATATGTAAATGTATGACAACAATACAAAGGATGGAAAGAAGGAAAATATACAATGCTATATGATCCTTACATTATATAAAATGGCATATTATCTGAAAGTCGTCTGTGATAAATTAAAAATGCATATTGTAAGCTCTAGAGCAACTATTAAAAATAAACAAAAAAGTAGTTAATAAATAAACAAAGAAGATAAAATACTAAAACAATGCAGTTGAAGGCAGGAGAAGAGAGAAAAACAAAGAATGGGCGGCACAAAGAGAAAACTAACAGCAAGCTGGTAGATTCAACTCCAACCAGATCAATAAATACACTAAATGTAAATGAACTAAACATGCCATTTAAAAGGCAGAGATTGTCAGATTGGAGAACCAAGTATATGTTGTCTGTAAGAAACATACTTTAAATATAAAGACATAAACATGTTAAAAATATAAGGATGGAAAAATATATACCATGTAAATCCTAACTTTAAGAAGGTAGAAAGCTGGAATAATTATATTAATATCAGATAATGAAAATTTTAGGGCAAAAAATATTACCAGAGATTAAAAAGGTCAATTTCATAATGATAAAGTTATTTCATTAAGATGACATAACAATCCTAAATGTGTATGCATTCACTAACAGTTTCAAAATACTTGAAGCAAAACTTGATAAGAATTAAAAGGAAAAAATAGACAAATCTACAATTTTAGTTGGATATTTCAATAGTACTCTTGGTAACTGATAGAACAAGTATAGGGATATAGAAGGCTTGAACAGCATCAATACCTTGACCTCACATATTAAGGGTTGTCTGGAAAAAATCCAGCCATAAATGCCTCTATCTTTCATATTATATGGCTGTATACTTTCTGGACAGCTCTTGTATATTGAATACTATACCCACCAACTGCAGAATATACATTCTTTTCATGTACACATAGAATATTCACCAAGATGTAGCAAATGCTGGGCCAGAAATAATTTGAAAGGATGGTAATCTTACAAAAAAGGCTCTCTAACCCCATGAAATTAGAAACCAATAACAAAGCATTTTGGAAAATCACTAAATATTTAGAAATGAAAAAACTCACTTATAAATAACCCTTGGATTAGAAAGGCCAAGGAAAACTAGAAAATACTTTCAACTGAGGAATGATAACACAATCAAAATTTGTGGGATGCAATAACTAAAGTAGTGCTTATACAGGAGTATACAGCCTCAAAAGTTCTTATTAGAAAAAAAAGGTATAAAATCAATAAAATTAAATTTAAAAATAAGAACTGTTATCAGAGTATAGTTATACACAACCTACCCTAATAGCGTATAGAATAATAAATTAAGAGATTTTAAGGATGTACCTAACCCCCAACACTACCAATTCTGCTTAAAAAGTAACCCCTTTGTATTTTAGAATTTTTCTTAATTGCCAGTATATGTATACAACTAATATAAAGCTTATCCTAAGTTTTAAACCATTCATATGGCAAAAGCCTATCATAAAAAAAATTTTTTTTATGAGAAAAAGACTAAACCAAACCAAACAAACCCATTTTCTTCCTGTCATGGAACATCTCTAGCTCATGCGTATTTCAGATTTTCACAATGAAACCTTTTATCATAGTTAGTCAAATGTACACCTATACCTTAGTTTACAAGGGAATAATCAAATCATAATTTTACTAACTAGCAGTGCTAAGCTGGCATGAAGAGGTAGCTAGCTATGTTGATATTTTCCAGATGAGGAAATTTGGGCCTAGAGAAGGGAAGTGTCCCCCTACTGGCCAAGGCCACATGGTTTTCAAAGCTGAAGCTAGAACCCAAGTGACCCACATCTGAGCTCACGGCTCTGCCTATGTGATCCTTAGACCCTCCAATGTAGTTCACCGTTTGGGATGTCATCATTCTACAATTCTAGGAAGGATACATGCTAGCCCAATTCCAAACCCACAGACGTTACTGACAAAAGAGGTCTGGGGAATGAGCCAGGAGGCACACAGCAGGAGCCATGGCACCAGTATGGAGGGCACCACCACCCCAAACACCAGGGCCCTCCTCATCCGAGAGCGGACAACGTTGACCCCCAGCATGGCAAAAGCCACTGGGGTAAAACCTCTGGCATCCTCCACCTCCCCCAGCTTGGACAGCGATGTCACGGCCTCAAATGACAGGAAGATGATAGCAGAGAAGAGGGCGAAGATCACGGTGAAGAAGCAGTGGCGGACGGTGCCCACGGTTCTTTCAAAATTGCCGGCAAAGCGCCAGATGATGATGGCGCCGCAGAGCAGGGAGACTGGGTTCTCATAGACAAAGATGTAGGTCACCAGCCTGTAAACTGCAGAGGTAGGTAGGTTAGAGGCCTGATAGTGGATTGCTCCAAGGAGGGAAAGACAGGTTTCAACCCACCTAGAAAAGGGGGAGTAGCCCCATAATAGAGCACTGAGAGCCAGTGAAAATCAGCCAGGAGCCAACATAAGCGGAGGGAGGCAACAATGAAGGACCCCAGACTCCAAGCAGAGGCATGTCTAAATCCCTGCTCTTTCCCAGACCTGGAGTGAGTCTATTAGTGACCGACTTCCATGTGGGGGAAAAAGTAACACTTTTTAGCATAGGATGGTCTTTGAATTTGTAATGTGCTTCATGCCCCCTTTTTGGTTTTAATACTGACCTATCTCACCAGGCAGTTTGAGGGTTAATTAATTGTAACAGCTTCAGGGTGGATTGAGTGGGTGTCCCTTAACACTCTGTGTGTCAGTCTCCTCGTCTGTAATCCTGACCTCTCCTTCCATAGTGGCTGTTCAGAGGAAGAAAAAAGGGACCATGAATTATTTTGTATCTATCAAGATTATCACTATAATTCAGATATAAAAACTATCACTATAAGGGGATGCTGAGATAGCTCAGCAGGTTGAGCACTAGCCTTGCAACCACGAGGTCTGGGGACTGAATCCCCACCCTGGCCCTTGCAAAACCATATGCTAAACTGCAGCACAACTGGTAACCGCCAAGCCCTGTGGTGAAGATTCTTGCCTCCATGTGGTAGGTCCTCAGTTCAGTTCCTGCCTCACGTAGCCCCACATCCACCTGTGTGGAATGAAACCATGTCACAAGTAATGATGTACAACTATGGAGACTGCTCTGGGCTCTCCTCTCTTCTCTTTCTCTCTCTCCCTTCTCTCAAAACAATAAAATAGATGTTAAAAAAAAAAACCCACAACTATCACTAATAATATAAAACTCAGAAATCTTCCTTGGAAATACTTATCCAATCTCACAGGTAGTGATGCTTTATGTGCAATAAACAGCAAAAAACCAACAACAACAACAACAAAACCCTCACTTTTCTTCTAAAAGCAGTCACCTATGTACGTACTTCTACGTCCTTGCAGGCCAAAACATTAACCTGAAGGAGGAGGACCAGTGAAAGGGCAGTCATATCAGATTTGGGAGCCTGCAGATTTGGGAGTGGAATCTTGGCTCTATCGTATACCAGTTGGCTGAGCTTAGTCAAGTCACTGGCCCTCATGGTTTCAGTTTCCTCAATTTAATGTAACAGAATTACACTTGAAGCCTTCGAAGGTTTCTTATGTGTCTAATACTCACATGCTCATGAACCCCCACACTCAAAGAAGCTGTGAACTAAACAAAAAAAGGGAGTTCAGTTTAGGCTGACATTTTGCATCTGCCTATGACATGCTCTGTATTGGGGGTGGGGTGAGTTTTAGATTTGAGCAGGGAGGCAAGCTATGAACCTCAATCAAGCCATCTCTGTTAAGCTTCATTATCTAAAGAATATCTCATTATTTGCTGAATACTTCCCAAACTGAAATTTCAAGTATAAACGTGAAGCTTCTAGAAGCAACTCTATATGATTTGGAGATTATATACCCCAAGCCTCCAGTTCCAAAACATCATACGATAAAAGGAAAAACCTGGGCTTTGTCTCAATTGTACAACTTAATAGCTCTGTGATTCTCTGCATTAAGCCTCCGTCTCATCTAAATGGGCAATAAATAAAGCCTGCGTCATGGGATCACCAAGAGGATAAAATGAGTTTAGTGCGTGTGCTTTGCAAAACACCAAGAGTTATACCAATTTCCCATTTTCTTCCCCAGAAAATAATGGCATTTTATGAGCTGATATTTATACTTAATTGGTCTACAAAATTTCTCTCCCACCACTCCCAAAGGTACAAGATGCCCCCCACTCCCTTAAATTGGGAATCCGAGTCAGGATTACAACACAAACGAAGAAGCAAAAGAAATCCTAAACCTCAAGAGGCCAGGATGCTTATAGGGGTAGCCACAGATAAAGCTCAAATGTCTTAATGAAGGCGAGAGGAAAATTTTCAGTGAGGGTTAGGCCCTAAAGCAGACCTAAGTGTGCATACGACAAAGAAGGGGGAGCGGAAAAATCCTCTCCTCAGAGAGCGAGCATGGGTGAATGAAACCGGTGAGCCCGCGAATGTATGTGGGAGTCCGGCGGCGAGGAGGTAGGGTACACATTCAGGGAGGGCAGGATTACAATGACGAAGATGGGGCTCTGGAGAGACAGACGTAGAATATGGGGCTGGCTTTCCGGGTAGGAGAATGATGATGTGGACGGAGTGGCTGGGATAAGGCCTGACTGATGGCAAGGATGTTGGGAAGCCAAAACCCAGGGCCTGGCGAGGTCGGAGGAAGAGGGCTGGTACCCGCTCCCGGGCCCACCTGCTCACCTTGCCAGTTGCGCAGGCAATCGGCCCGCAGTGAGAGGCTGGAGGGAGGCAGGGGCGGCTGCAGCAGGAACAGACGGGGTCCGGACACCAGTAGCGACAGCAGCGCGGTGAGGAAGGTGGCGGATGGCACCTCGGGACACAAGGAGTAGCTCCGATACCCGGGCTCCGAGCTCGCCATGGTCGCCACAGCTCCCGCGCCTGCTGCGCACCGACTCACAGCCCTCTCGCTCCTTCCGCCTCCAGGCGGTTGTCTCCCCTGGCAACCACAGCGCAGACGGCCGGAAGCCCCGCCCCTGTCAGGCCCCGCCCACACCGATTGCCCAATCCGGTCACGAGACCAGCCTCTCCAGTGAGCAGGCAGCTGGCAGTCTTTTCAGCGCCCTCAGGTGGCACAGCCATGTGACCTCGACGGGGTCGGTGTGGGGGCTGATTCTGGGGTTAGGGTTTGGATTTCATCATCTCCGCTCTAGATACCTGATGACTATTGTCCTTTGTGTCGTACAGACCCCCGCTCCTTCTCTCTCTGACACACACACACACACACACACACACTCATACGCACAGCCCTCCCTTACCATATTTTCTTCGTTACATGGATGAGAAAACTGCAGTCGGTGGAGGTCCCTGGGTAATTCACTTACATGGCAAAGACGGAATTAGAACGCAGTCCTCCCACTGCTATGGTCTGGATTTAGCCAAGAGTACAGCTGGGGCAGCCTTTGGTGGTTGGGTTGGAGCAGCAAGGGCGCGAAACTTGAGAGGATTTCTATGATGGCACTGACATGTTAGGAATGTAATAAAACACCTTAATAAGCCAGGTCTATTTCAGCACTTCAAGTTAGAAAAGCGCTTTTGCCAGAGAACAGCTGTTTAAGGTACACAACTGGAATACTGTTTCCTGGATTACAGATGCTCCAGAAGGTGAGGCAATTTGCCCAGGATCACAAGTGGCAAGTGGAAAGGCTGGAATTTGAATTGGTTTCCTGGGCCCCAATTTTCTGCCCTTTTCAGTACAGCATTTCCCTCTAATACCCTGCCTGCCTGTATGTAAATTTGACCTGAGGCCACACACACTACTTAAAATTAAACGAGTGCTTCTCTGTCGGTGCTAGGCATTCAGATCCATTCTCAGGCCCTACGCTACCCCTTCTCTGTAGTTCTGGTAGTGTCTGTGTCTCCCTGAACCTCAGGGAGAGAACCTGGGATTCTTTTCATTTTTTGTGTGTAGTACTAAACTATAACCATATAATTTTTCAGATGTAAATATAAAGCAGTGGGACATATTTACATGAATACTGCATACATTTAAACTAATGCTGCTTATGACACATCGTGGGTGTGAAAATTAATTAAGGTTTTACTCAACAGGATGCAAAATATGGAACAGGAGTGTGGTGGAGGTGTTAAAAATAGTGAGTGGGGGATAGCCAGGATGGCTCAGCAGGTTAAGTGCTCGCTTTGAAGCCCTGAGGACCAAGGATCGAATCCCGGTTCCGGCCCAGGCGGACCCATATACTGAACTGGGGTGTGCCCCCAGTTCAGTTAAAAAAAAAAATAGTGAATGGGAACTTAGGCGGCTGGAACCCAAATCTGGCCTTGGAAAGAGGAAGGGGGCGGGGGGTGGTCCCATCTCCTCTATGCCAGTCAGGCCCATCCAGGAGTTCTGGGTCCACTTCTAGACATATACTCTGAAAAAGGATGTAGAAAACTAGAGCTTGTCTAACAAACAGTGACCAGGATTGGGAGGGAGAGTGGGACTTCACATCATGTCTGATGAGAAATAGAGTCCCAGCCCACAGGCTGTAATTATCTGAAGAACTTTCCTGGACGAGAGGGAATAGATTTGTTCTGTTTCTCCAGAGAGGAGCACTGAGGCAGAAAGGTGCAAATGACAGGGAGATGGACACACTTAAGAAAGAATTTTCTGACAGTGTGGGGTGTCCATCCACAGCATGAGCTGCCTTAATTAGGAGTGAGCTCCCTGGTGCTAGAATCACACAAGCAGAGGCCATCTGGTGACTTCATGAAACTATTGAAGATATATTCAAGGTTGGATGTGGAACTAGATGCCTTTTTAAATCTTTTTTGGATCCTTAGTTCTAAGAGTCCATAAACAAACACAAATGCATATGGAGGGTTGAGACATTTACCATTTACCAAAGACTGGAGGATTATAACATTTTGTCTCCTGGCAGAATGAGTTGTGGTGACTTCACAAAGCCTACAGCCAAGGGCTGTGCAGTCTAATGCAGGGAGCACCCAGTGGTCTCCATCTCTCTGATTCTAGTTGTTTATAGCTCCACCAGACATTCTTCTACTCAGAGAGTGTCTGGTTCTCCGCATGTCGGACTGTGAGACTGGTGGACAGGCAACTTCACAGGGAGCACGCACACGGGTATGGACATTTCTATGGACAAATCCATGAACAAATGCTGTCATCTCTACTTGCAACCCATTCTCCACCCATCCACCAGGGTGGGTTTTTATTGTTTTGTTTTTAAGATTTTATTGTTTGAGAGAAAGAGAGAGAGAGAGAGAGAGAGAGAGAGAGAGAGAGAGAGAGAGAGAGAGA
>PVKE010001555.1:87123-98005 GCA_004027555.1 Craseonycteris thonglongyai | reverse complement strand
ACAACTTATACATTGCAGTTGATAAAAAAATTAAATTGCATTTTAAGTTAGTAAAAATCTATCTTGAAAAAGTGTCGGAAAATCTAATTTTTTAGGTACCGCATGTACGGAATGCTGCTATCAAAAGTTGGGTCTGGAAATTTATTTTCTTCATGAGCCTATATCTCGAAAACTTAATAAGTGATTTAAAAAATAAAAAGTAGTTTTGAACATATATTTTACTTATCTACCCATACCTCGCTGGAATGCACCTTATACTGAAACACAGTGTATAAACATAGTATGCATTTCACACCCCTTCATCCCCCTTAGACTACGCCTATGACAACAAGTCGATCGCGACACACTTTTAAGATAAAAAGTAGATCTTATATACAGAAAAGTTGGCCACCCCTGTCATATAGTAAGGACGCTTAGATTTTTCTAGTTACAGGGATTCAGAGGTACCGTACTTAGAAGAGCACCTTCTTCAAGAGTCAGCCTGTTCCTCAACAGTTCTGGTAGATGTTGGAAGAAACCAGATAACCAGTCATCAGATGAATAATCTATATATTTTGATGACATTTATTAATTTGCAATTATATCATACTGTAATTTGTGAGTAAATGTCGTAATAAAGTTATTACGTCTATTCTGGTTTATTGTTTCAGTACTCTTTTATAAAATAAATGTATTAAATCTTGCAGGTTCCTAACCACCAGTTTTTCTGTAGATTTAATGCATGTAGTTACGGTGTTTAAAGTATACATTTTTTAGAGATTTTTCATTTATTTCCTTGACCTCAGGATTCTTAAACATCTGGGGGCAAAAGGAATTTTGCAAGAATCAAAATGAATTAGGTTAAAGTATCAACCTAGACAGACTATCTGCTAGAGAGACCAGATTCTATAACGATAATTGGGAATTTGCAATGAAGAAAGTTATTGTTTAAAATTATAAAGTTAATACATTCAGAAAATTAAAATCTAAAAACAAGATAAAAGTCTCCTTCATATATTGACATAATAATGCTTTGCTGAACAGTACTGTCAGCTCCTTACTACCAAATGCTGAAAATACTACTTTGCATAACACTTGAGGTATTTCCTAAATTATTTTCTTGTTATTTAAAAATGTAAGATCACTCTTTTTGTGAAAATGGAGCCTTATTATCGGGCCATTTTTGAAACTTTATTTTAACAAATGATATGGTATTGAGATCTCTATTTGAGAGAGCTTCTGCTGAGAAATTACCAAAATAAAGAATTTTCAATATGCACTCAGAGAATGTAGAGAGAACCTCCCCAGGTAGATTCATAAACACACCTAATCTTATGTTTTTACAGGACCAGTTTAATTTTACTTATTCAAAATCCACTACTGTAGTTTTCAACTTAGCAAAAGTTTATTGTGTCTACTCTGTACTTAGCAATTCATAAGATCAGGACTCTTCAGAGGACCATACATAAAATGCATGAAACTAGGAATTTATACATTTCAGTATAAACTCATCTAATGAATTTTATCCCACAGAACATAAGAATTACAAAAATGTGAAGTAAGGGAGACCCATCATTAAGAATAGTAAAGTAGGTAACTATTTGTATGTGTAAACTATGGGTACTTTGATACCCATCTCCGGTCATAGCACAAAGTATACACTTTTCAGATAGCTTATTCTTTAAGGAACTTTCAAATTCTGAGATAATAAAACCATATACTTATTTATGTTACAGTTTACGATCATTAAATCCTTATGAAAGTGAGAAAGACTAAAAATAGAAATCATCAACACTATATTTTATTTTATTTTATGTTACTTATTCAGAGAAAGTGAGAGAGAGATAGAAAGAATGGAGGAGGACCCAGAGCAGTCTCCATAGTTGTACATCATTAATTGAACAAGGTTTCATTCCACACAAGTGGATGTGGGTTTGTGCAGGGCAGGAACTGAACCAGGGGTCTCCCACATGGGAGACAAGAACTTTCACTACCATCATGGTGGTTACCAGTTGTGCCACAGTTCAGTGTATGGGTTTGCACAGGCCGGGGCAGGGATTTGATCCTTGGACCTCGTGGTTGCAGGGCAAGTGCTCAACCTGCTGAGCTATCACAGCATTCCCAAATCATTGTCATTTTATTTTTTTTTAATTTTTTTTAAAAGATTTATCATTTTTGACAGAGACAGAGAGAGACAGAGACAGAGAGAAGGGGGAGGGCCCAGAGCAGTCTCCATGGTTGTATGTCATCAGTTTTTGACATGGTTTCGTTCCATACAGGTGGGTGGGGGTTGCACAGGGCAGGAACTGGGCTGGGGGCCTCCCACATGGGAAGCACACCCCAGTTCAGCGTATGGGTCTCCAATGGGCTGGGGCTGGGATTCGGTCCTCGAACCCTGGGGCTGCAAAGTGAGCACTTAACCAGTTGAGCCATCCCGGCTTCCCCATCATCATTTTAGATAAAAGAAAATAAATTATTTCTACCCTTGGATAATTAAAAATTAAAATATTTTGAGTTTAACTATATATAACAATCTAGCTCTTATCTACTCCAAATAGTGAAGTCCTAATACTATTTAATTAGTTTCATACCTGAACAGAATGTGGAACTTTTCCATTCGCTTTACTATTTCTACAACCTATTTTATATCTAGCATTACTTTCACTTAACCTTAAAAAAATATATAAGCTTTTCCTAAGAAATACAGTATTCAAAAAGGTAATTAATCTCTTCAATTTACTTAATTATTACTTTAACTAATTTTCCAGTGGATATTTTAAAGATTTTTTTTTTAAGAAAGCAGTTATATTAGCCAAGTGTTATAATAATTTTAACTTAGCTTCACCCATAAAGTCTGTTACCTTAGTTTTTGTTATTGATGTATATACTTTATCCACTTGGAATTATAATTATACTCAAGTAGTATTTATGTTACCAGCTAAGATTTATACTTATACCCAGAGAGTTATAGGGGAGGGATTTCTTCCTCCTTTATACTCATTTAGTTTCCTTTTCATGACCCTGCTGACCTACATAAAAGTCAGTTGTGACTTATCTGAATTCAAGTCTCCAATGTGAAGTTAGTGTATTGCTTAACTGGACAGAGCTGTAACCACAAGTGTGAGGAGAGTGTCAGCATTTCCCAACAGCATTGTCTTTAGCAATTAAGGTGTGGCAGCCCCAGTGCTAAAGGACCCTATTCTAGTCAAACATGTTTTGTTCTGCATCTTCCACTGTGATATATATAAGGGCTGTCCAGTAAAAACCCAGCCATTGTCAATATAATGAAAACTGCTACATGGCAGGATACTTTCTGGACAGCCCTCAGTTTCTAATCCTTAAAGAAAAAGCTAGAAAGAAAAAACATAAACCACTGTCTAAAACCAGAAGTCATCTACATAGCCTTTGAAAATTTCTGGACATTGAGCAGGGATGTCCAATCTTTTGGTTTCCCTGGGCCACATTGGAAGAATTGTCTTGGGCTGTACATAAAATGCACTTAATACTAATGAGAGCTGATGAACTTAAAAAAAAAATTGCAAAAAAAATCTCAGAATATTTTAAGAAAGTTTATGAATTTGTGTTGGGCTGCATTCAAAGCCATCCTAGACCTCACAGGGCCCGAGTGCCGCAAGTTGGACAACCTTGACATAAAGTATCATTCAATAGATTGTCCTTCACCCCTGAAAAGTTACACAACATCTGAGCAGGTTTCCCAATAGGAGATGAGAGGCGGGACAAGGAAATGTTGATAAATAACACATGGGTAGCGTTGTGTGGTGGGCCTATCAGATGTTACAACCTTGAACTTTCTGCTGGTTCACAATTTTTCCACAATAAGAGTATAATAAAAGAGCTGCAATATTATGTAGATACAGAGAGGTAGAATAGAGAATTCCTAACCTCAAATGCTTATTTCGAAAGGTTAGGTAGTTTAACAATGATAGTGTTACTTACCTGTAATTTTTTCTTGTTAGTCTTATCTTTTTCCCAGAACACTTTTAGGTTTAGGTATCATTGTTATGTATTTATGAATTAATTAATTAAATCATTCATTCATTCAACAACTATTCATTGAGTACCTATTTTGGCATTTTGTTAGGTCTTAAGTATTAAAATTGAAACTCATTGATATTGTGAGGTTTCCATAAGACGTTTGCTATAAAAATGAAATAGCATAGAGATTAAAATCAGCAATTCTTTGAATTATTTATTATTGTTTCATTTTATGTTTACCGTAGGGCTAGAATGTGAGCTTTCATTTGATATGGCTATGGATTACAAATCATATTTCTCCATTGTTAGGGAAGATGGGAGGAAGTCTAAAAATGAGTAGCTACATAACATATATTCGAAACTACATTATGTTACAGAAAAATTTATCAGTTATTTTTTAAACAAGAAGCCCTCGATTTGATTTTAATCCAATGTATACACATTTTAAAAAGCAAATTGTTGTCTAAAGTTAGCTGCAACTGTTATTTATGTTTGCATATTCATCCCATTCTCTGTCTAGGCTAACTTTTTTTTTCCTGAAAAATTAATATGCCTAAAATATATGAAGGTAGATCTGCAAAAATTATAATTTTTAATATTGTCTCTTCTTCATTCTTTCTCTTAACTTCTTAAGGAACTCTGATTCAATACATATCTTCCATAGCTTGTCATTTTCCTTTCACATTTGCTCTGTATTATATTCTGGATAATTTATTCAGATTATTTTCCAGCACACTCATTCTTTTTTTCAGTTGCATATGTATTGATGTTTAACCCATTCATTAAAATTTTCACTTCAACAATTACAGGCATAACTAATTGTATTGTGCTTCACTTTATTGTGTTTTGCAGATATTGTGCTATTTACAAATTGAAGGTAAGACCCTCCATCAGCAAAATGATTACTACTCTCTGAAGGCTTAGGTGATGGTTAGCCTTTTTTTGGCAATAAAGTATTTTTAGTTAAGTATTAATACTTTATTTTAGACATATGCTATTGTACACTTAATAGGCTACAGTATAGTATAAACATAACTTTTGTAAGCACTAGGAAACCAGAAAGTTTATGTGACTGTTTCATTGTGATATTTGCTTTGTGGTGGTTTGAAACCAAACCTGCAGTATCTCTAGAGGTATGCCTGTATGTATTTCCTTTCTAGAGGTCTTATTTCATTCCTTTGCAAACTTGACTGGTCATTTGTTAACAGCCTCTTATTTCTTACTCAAATTTTCAATCTCATCTTTTATTTCTTTAAAGATATTAAATACATATTTTATACTCTGTATCTAATAATTCTAATATCTAAAGTTTTTGTGAGACTACCTCTAATTCTCAGTACTTTACTTTCTTGTGGGTTTTATGACTTGACTAAAAGTTCATGGCTCATTGGTACATTATCTGTGGGAATTGAGCTCTGAGTTGAAGGGTGTTCTTCCAGAGAGGACTTTCTTTTGCTTATACTAGCTATATAGGGCTAAAATCAACCTAGGACCAATTTATAAGAAATTTTCAATGTAAAGTGTTTGATCACCTAATCATTAAGAACTGTGAAGGATATGAGATTTTACTCTGCCACAGTTAGCCTGCCATAAATGCATGGATTTTGGCAGAAGATACACTACTTTTGGGCCAGAGACCAAGGACAGCACCAGCTAGTCAATGTCAGTGTGTGTTCATTTCCAAGTTCCAGTGTGTGTTGATTTTTAAGCCCCAATTCCCACAGAGCAATACAAAATTGTCCAGGTGACATCTACACATGTAATGGATTGTATTATAGGAAAGGAAGCCTGAACTTACAGACCATAAGTATCACTTTTTAAAGATTTATTTTATTGATTTTTGACAGAGAGAAACAGAGACAGGGAGAGACAGAGAAAGGGGAAGGCCCAGAACAATCTCCGTAATTGACATTAGTTTTCCATATAGTTTCACTCCACAGGTGGGCACGGGGCTGTGCAGGGCAGGAACTGGGCCCAGAGCCTCCCACATAGGTCCCGGCAAGAACTGAACTAGGGGCACACCCCAGTTCAGCATGTGAGTCTGCATGGGCCGGGGCGGGGATTCGATCCTTGGTCCCTGGGGCTTCAAAGCGAGCACTTAACCCACTGAGCCATCCCAGCTTTCCCTCATTTTTTAAGATTTATTTGTTTTTATTGTTTTGAGAGAAGAGAGAGAGAAAGAGAAAGAGAGAGAGAGAAGCGGGGAGGGCCCAGAGCAGTCTCCACAGTTGCACACCACTAATTGTGACATGGTTTCATTCCACATGGGTGGATATGGGCCATGTGGGGTGGGAACCGAATTGGGGGCCTCCCACATGGGTGCTGGGAAGGTGAGAACCTTTGCCACCATCTCAGCAGTTACTAATTGAGCCACAGTTCAGCATGTGGGTTTGTACAGGCTGGGGCTAGGATTTGATCCCTGGACCTCATGGTTACAAGGTAAGCGCTCAACCTGTTGAGCTATCCCAGCATCCTACAACACGAATATTTTATAGTGGACAGTAGGCATGCCTGCCTTTTTATCCAGAGGGAGACATTATGACTATCTTCTAAGGCTATAAGCAAATCGGCCCTCTGGTCCAGAGGGAGACATCGTTGTTCTCTTCCAAGACTGCTTACTATATAAACCATAGAAAAGAAAGTCTAGAACAAATACAATCAGTGCCTCTGCTCATAAGATGTGCAGAAGTTTGAGGTTCTTGAGGAATTTTCTCCTAACAAGAGGCAGTTTGAATTGGGTCATAGATCTATGACATATGCTTGTGTTTACAAATTATGATGATAGCTTTTTCCCTCTTCTATCTAGAACAGGCCTGGGCAGACTTTTTCAGGGTAAAGTCTACTTCTCCAAGTGTTGTGGTCCACTAGCTACTTATTTTATTATTCAGGTGGATGCCCCATAATTGCTTGGTGGTTCACTGGTGAACTGTGATTGATGTCTTGCCCATCCCTGATCTAGAGCCAAGGTCAAGATAGGTTAGTTTTCTTGCTGTCCTCTGATGTAGGGCAGGTGTTTTGTTTGTTTGTTTGATGAGGGGATAGACCTTTGTGTCCTAATTTGTGTGGGTATGTGTGTGAGTGGGTCACCTATTAGGCTTCCTGCCTTGGCTGGGATCTTCAGTTTGTCTCCTGTCCTCATACCTTCATGGCCATTAGAACTCTAGTTCAAAGGCATCAAAATTCAGAAGATACCCTCCACCCTCATAAAATCTTCCTTTTTGTCCTTGTTTACCTCTCTAGTTTCCTGCTTTCACTTGTTTTTTTGGTCTCTGAGTAGTACTTAACTTTTTACTAACTCAGAAATTTATTTGAACAGATGTATTTCGGTTCTACCTAGAACTAACTAACTAACTAACTAACTAACTAACTAGTGTGTGTGTGTGTGTGTGTGTGTGTGTGTGCGTGTGCATGCACGCACACGTGCACATGTGCCCATGTGTGTGTGAGAGAGAGATGGATTGATTGATTGAGTCTATGTCTCTAATCTCCCATAGTGCCAGGGTGACTGAAATTCAGAGGAGGCTTTCATAATCGGAGTTTAGGATATCATGAGTCATCTATAAGAATGCTGAGTTCATCCAAAAGACTGGCAGGTTTGGAAAAGAATATACTTAATTAGCATGATTAGGAAATGAAGTTTTAACTGAATTTTCCACCAGTTATCTGAAGAATCACCTGGTTGTGAAGTAATACCTCTTCACATAAGGTTGTTATACATAGGAAGCCAGGCCTCAGAGTTCTCAAGTTTGTATATAGTTACTGCACACAGTTGCATTGGCTGATTATTTTTTTGGCAATCTTAGAAATGCTGCATGTATTCAATGTAATTGTTTCGATAACTACCTGGATCACTGCAATGTCACCATACTCTGAAACCTTGAGACTCTAAGTGTGGCCCATGATCAGCAACATAAGACCACCTGGGTGCAGTTAGAAATGCAAACTCTTAGGCCCCTCCTCAGCCCTACTGAATCAGATTCTACATTTTAAGATCTTCAGGAGCTTCATTTGCTCATGAATGTTTGAGAAGCACTACCCTAGAAAAATGATTTGAAGAAACTGCAGTTGCTGTTGATGACTCTAGCAGTAATAAAATTTGGAGGCCATCTGCAACAACATGGATGGATATTAAGAGTATTATGCTAAGCAAAATAAGTCAGACAGAAAAGGACAAAAACCATATGATTTCACTCACACTTGGAATATTAAAAAGTACAGGAATGCTGGGATAGCTCAGCAGGTTGAGAGCCCTTGTCTTGCAACAGTGAGGTCTGGGGATTGAATTTTGGCCCTAGCCTGTGCCAATCCATATGCTGAACTCGGTGCAACTGATAACCACCAGGATAGCGGCAACAATTCTCGCCTCCCATGTGGGAGGCCCCCAGTTCAGTTTCAGCTCCATGTGGCCACACATCCACCTGTGTGAAATGAAACCATATCACAACTAATGATGTACAATTCTGGAGACTGCTCTGGGCCTTCGTGCTTCTCTCTCTGTCTCTCATCTTCTCTCAAACAATAAAATAAATCTTTTTTTGAAAAGGTATTTATAACAGTGCCTATCGCATAGTAGGCATGCAGTAAATGTTAGCTTATTGTCTTTTGTTTTTCATGTCTTGCCTAGAGAGAATAGAGAATAAAATGTTTCCCTCTATCATTCAAGTGCGTAAAAATAGCATTTCAATAAACCCAAGAGAAATGTAAGATACTAAAATAATTATCAGCAGTTCATGAACAGGTAAGATATAAATTATAAAATTTTTCATAAAGAACGAAATACAGTTTATATCATAAGAGACAAATACCAAAAAGTTTAAGTTAAGGCAGAAATTAAAATCATTGAAAGGTCAATAGGAAAAACACCTACCACCCCCATGATCTATCGCAGTTATTGTAGGTAAGTCTGAAACGTCACACCAAGTTTCCTAATCACCAAAACAAAAAGGAACATTCAGTAAATTACATAAGGAATTATTCCAGACACAATTTCCCTGGTATTAAGGTCCAAAAGAAATGTGTTGTTAAACAATTTAATGGAATATATTTTAATGTCACAATTGGAAAGTAGTTATTAAGATAAGAATGTGCATCTGGAAACTGTCTAATTGTTACCAATCAATGTCACCCCAATAAATTTAACAATAAAAAAAAAAAAGATAAGAATGTAACTTTTTTTTTAAGGTTTATTTTTATTGTTTTTTGACACAGAGAGAGATGGAGAGGAGGGGGAGGGCCCAGAGCAGTCCCCATAGTTGACAGCATTAGTTTCCCATATCGGTTTCACTTCACAGGTGGGCACGGGGCTGTGCAGGGCAGGAACTGGGCCGGGAGCCTCCTGTACAGGCCCCAGCAAGAACTGAATTGGGGACACACCCCAGTTCAGCGTGTGGGTCCTTATGGGCCAGGCCCGGGTTTCGATCTGGGGCTGCAAAGCGAGTGCTTAACCCACCGAGCCATCCCAGCTTCCCAAGAATGTGACTTTTAAGGGGTTGTTGGTTCTTTGAACTCACAGACTAAATATAGATGGAATATAGGGTAATTTTTTCTTCTTTCTTAATTACTAAAAACAGCAGAGGCTGAAATAAAATTTCTTAATAAGTTCACTAGAAATAAATTATTTCTAATTCTTAGAAAACTTACTTTATACAATCAGAGAAATATTTTATGTTTTGGTTATGGGCATAGTAAAACTTCAGCCAGAATTCTTCTAACTTGTATAGAAGGCATGCAGACAACTGGAAGAAAATATTTCTTTGTACCTACCAATTGGGACCAACTCCTCACCAGCTTATAAATATTATCAACTTGCTCATTCCCAGCAAAATAAATGAAGGTGTGTGTATGTGTGTGTGTGTTTAAAAACCCCCAAACTTAAGTCAGTTGATGTCTTATTATGATTTAAAATAAAAATATTAGCATAGAATTCCTATCAATTTTCTAAGAGTTTGAAACAAAAATACATGATTATAATGTTTGGGAGATATCCTAAATGAAAAATAGTTTGGCAAATTATCCATAGTCTATATACCATTGTGTTTTTTAAATTTTTCTCTGTAATATAAATGAACATCCCTCCTATTTAATACAAACAAGAGCTATACCATTTTTTTAAAATGGCTGCAGCATAATGCACTGAAACGATATGTAACTGCAGAACCAGCTCAAAATGGTCTTACCTGTCACAAGATATGGAGTTGCTGTTCAGAGACAACAGACCAAAATTGCAAGTCATGTGGCCAATGCATGTGGGGGAGAACTTTGACCTTCAGCTGCACCTGGAATCAAAGTCTCCCCAACCCCACAGAACCAAAGTTTCCCCACCCCCCATGGAACTAAAGTCTCTCCACCCCCAATGGAACCAAAGGACAAGAACATAACTAGAATTTGACACTGGAACTCTTTCAGAGGCTAAGGGTCTATTGTCCAGGAAGATTCAATGCTGAAGCCCCTTCCTATAAATGACAACGTTCTAAGGTCCTCCAATTAAAACTTGACCTGCCAGAGCTTCTGCATGCCTGTTCCCCCTAACTCCTTAAAAACCCACTCAGAAATCTGGGTAGGGAGATGGATTTGGGCCTTTTTCCCTGTTTACTCATTTAGTTGCCTCTCAAAATATACTCTTCCCTTGTTGCATACTCATGTTTTGATGATTGGACTGCATGTTGGCTATACAAACTTGGGTTCTATTACAGTTATACTATTACTTATTTAACCAATATTTAAACTGTTTCTAATTTTTTAATCATAAAAACTGCAGTCATGGGGAAAGCCGGGACGGCTCAGCGGGTTGAGCGCTCGCTTTGAGGCCACGAGGACCGAGGATCGAATCCCGGCTCCGGCCCAGGCAGGACCCACATGCTGAACTGGGGAGTTCCCACAGTTCGGTTCTCTAGCTGTCTCTGTCTCT
>PVKE010001555.1:41195-87023 GCA_004027555.1 Craseonycteris thonglongyai | reverse complement strand
CAAAAAATATAAACTGCAGTCATAGTCTTCTTTGTATGTATATCTTTGCACACTTGCTTGATTACTTTAAGAGTTCCCAAAAGTGGAATTGTTAGGCCAAAAAAGATATATATTTAAAAAAAAATCTTTTTTTTGACAGAGAGAGACAGACAGAGAGAGACAGACAGAATGGGGAGGGCCCAGAGTGGTCTCCATAGTTGAACAGCATTAGTTTTCCATAGTTTCACTCCACAGGTGGGCTTGGAGCTGCACAGGGCAAGAACTGGGCCAGGAGCCTCCTGAATCTGCCCCAGCAAGAAATGAACTGAGGGGGGACACCCCAGTTCAGCATGTGGGTCAGCATGGGCCGGCCCGAGATTCGATCCTCAGGCTCCAGGGCTGCAAAGTGAGCGCTTAACCTGCTGAGCCATCCCAACTTCCCCTATATTTAAAAATTTAAACTCACATTGCCAGATTGCATTCAGGAAAGATTTTATCAATTTACCTTCTCATTGAAAATGTTTAGCATTGTCTAATTTCCATTTCTTTAATGAAAATCAAATAGCAATCTTTAAATATTTGTAAATCAAAGAGGTGAAAAGTGATTCAGGATTTATTTTGGGTTGTGCTCTCAAAAGGAGAGGAGTGAGGGAAGAAGGATGGGTGGGAGAGGGGAAAAAGTTAAATCAGGTTGTGGTCTCAGCTGGAGACTAGCTTCAGCCTGATCCCAAAGGGAGCTCTGTGGTATAACTTTCACCACAAAGGTACTGCCTAGACAAAAGTACCAACTTTTTGTACCATAGTATCAGCTGGTCATTGGCTATCTGTGTTGATGAGATGTACCATTTGAAATGGAACAGAAAACATTGGTATGGTCCTACTTCAAACAGTACGTATGGTCAGCCTACTGACACCTTGAATTTAGCCCGGTGAGACTAGGCTGACCACATGTACCATTTGAAACGGGACTGTTGTTTTGTATCCTATTTAAAACAGTATGTCTAGTCAGCCTACCGTGAGCTGCCTCTGAGGTTAAGTATCTTCTTGGATGAAACAATTTTGTCAAGGGCAATTCTCTAGACTCTAGGGAAAGGACAGCTGTGAACTTTTAGCCACCAACACTCACAGCAGCTCCAGAATGGGTGTGTATACCTTAGGCCATTGGTGGGTATAGTGACTTGAGTAGTGTCCCTCAAATTCATGTTTACCCAGAACCTCAGATTTTGACCTTATTTGAAATTAGGGTCTTTGCAGATATAATTAGCTAAGATGAAGCTGATGGGGTTCAGGATACACTACCCCAAAATATGGCAACTTGGCGTATTGAATATTTTAAGCTGAAGGAGTTTGAGAAAACAGCAGGAAGGTCACACTGACATGCACACCGATCCCAACAGGTCATTCTGTGAAAGGTGTCCTCCCTGTACCTGGAAGTAAGAATCATGCTTATCTCTATAGACAAAGGGATGCTGAAAAGACTAGGAACAAACAGGCTTTGCTGAGTTTCCCCCAGTTTATTACACTTACCTTTCCCTCCTTATCATATTCTTCCACAACTGTACACTCTTCATCAAGGTTAGCATAAAGTTACTCATGTCAAACTGTTTCTGTGGGTCATCATTTCTTTATGAAGTTCCCCTGAGTACCTGAAAAGTTATTTTCAGACCTACCTGGGGACCCTAAGAGGATTGAGGAACATTTTTTTTTCTCCCCTACAAGGTTATACTAGATTAGGGTGAGCCTTATAAGTCCAATAACTAGTGTCCTTATAAGAAGAGAGCACACAGAAATATACACAGACAAGGTAGGCCATGTGAAGATGGAAGCAGAGATTGGAGTTACACTGCCAAAAAGCCAAAGAATGCTGGGGCCAGCAAAAGCTGGAAGAACCATCTGTGGGAAGATGGGCTCTACTGATAACCTTGATTTCAGACTTTTAGCCTCCAGCACTGTGAGAGAATACATTTCTGTTGTTTTAAGCCACCCTGTCTGTGTATTTTGTTACAGCACCTCTAGGGAATTTATAAAGTGGGATACTATCTATTTATCACAGCAGTTCTTAAAGCACAGTCCATGGATGCCTGGACATTGTTAATGCCTTTTCTGGGTGTCTAGAAGTTTAAAACTATTTTCATATAATAAGACATTTATACCTTCCCCTCCTTTTTTGGACTGAGTTGACATTTGCACTAATGGTGCAAAAGAAATCAATGGTGGGTAAAATTGTTGGTAATTCAGCATGTATGAAACAGTGGCACCAAACTGTACTGGTAGAAATTGTATTCTTTACGACCATACACCCACAATAAAGAAAATGCCAGTTACACATAGGAATGTCCTCAATGAAATAGAAAAAGTATTCGCAGAAGAAGTAAATCTACATTCTACAGGACATGTCTTTTTAATATTCTGTGGGACAAGATGGAAGTAAATAAAGCACATCTTCTGAATACTGAAGTATGATGGTTATCTTGAGAAAAAGCATTTATGTAATCATTGGAATTGTGAGCTGGACCAACCATTTTTTTTCAAAGACCATTTATTTTTACTTGAAAGAATGACAGCCTGATTATGATTATTCAGACTGAGTATTTGGTATTTTCTTAGAAATGAATGAAGTGACACTGTTACTTCAAAGAAAAAAGTTGATGGTATTTGTAGCTTATGGGAACAGTTCACCTTCCTTCCCCCCTCCCCCCCTTTTTTTGGGAAGATTTATTGTTTTCGACAGAAACAGAGACAAAGAGAGACAGAGAGAAGGGCCCAGAGCAGTCTCCTTAGTTGTACATCATCAGTTTTTTCAGCATGGTTTCGTTCCACACAGGTGGGCGGGGGTCTTGCAGGGAGGGCACTGGGCTGGGGGCCTCCCACATGGGAAGCACACCGCAGTTCAGCATATGGGACTGCACTGGCTGGGGCCGGGATTCGATCCTTCTTCTCTGGAGCTGCAAAGCAAAGTGAGTGCTCAACTTGCTGAGCCATCCCGGACTCTCCAACAGTTGACCATTCAAGCAAAAATTATAATTTTGAAAAATTTACCTGATACCATGAGGTTGATATTGTCCCAATGCTGGTCTTTTCTGATGAGATCTGTAGTATTAACGGATATAATTTTTTTTGGATAATGGAATGTGTCAACATTTTGAAGGTCCACATAATTTAGTAAAACATTTTGACTAATGTGTGATGTTACAAATGTATAACTCGATAGTGGGACTGATCAACCTAGAAATGTGTGAGATAAAGATCCACTCAAAGTTCAAGATAGATCAATGGATCTTAGGTAACAGTATGAAAACTTTACTGCTGTTGGTTTCAGGTTCTACATTGTAACTATCCTTTAATAAACTACTACTTGTTGAGTTTTGATGTAGTATCAGAGAATAATATCCATATAATTATCTGAAAGGGCTATTAAAATACCCCTCTCATTTTTAACTATACAGATACATGTGCGATGCTAGATTTTCTTCATAACAAAACATAATCGACCAAACAAAACATAACTAAAACAACATATTGTAACAGAAGGAATGCAGGAGTAGATATGCAAATCTACCCATAGTCTATTAGTCCAAATACAGAAATTTACGAATGTAAAACAATGACATTATTTTCACTAATTTTATTTTTGTTTTGGAAATAGTTTTTTTTTTTTACATAAGTATGCTAGCAGGATGAGGGGGACCCAACCTAGTGTGTGTGTGCGTGTGTGTGTGTGGGGGGGGGGTTGGGGGCGGGGGGCGGGGAGGGCAGGCGAAGGCAAGGGAAGACTTTCTAAAGGAGCTGATCCTGAGCTGAGCCTTCAACCACAAGAAAACAACTTGATAAATCTCTTTAATATACTTCCCTGACCTACATTAGCCTGTGGTAAGAGAAATTTTATGTCCACATTCAAATTTAACTTCCATATAGCTTATAAACTGGTTATGACTAAGGGCATAAGCATTAGAAACAGTCACGTTTTTGCTTACTACTTGTATCACGTATGCATTGAACCTGATTTGCAAGATTTGCAGCTTCAGGTCTCTTCATGACTAATCCATTGGAAACTGGGCACACCCACCTTTCCTTTTGACATCAACAAATGGTTTCTTTCATTGTGGCTCTCTACCTGTGTCAAATGAACTGAAATTTTTAATGTTTAGATCAAACTTTTCAAATTCTGTATGTGATTAAGTCTTATTAATTTCTTGTATCACTTATTTGATTTTTACTTAAAACATAGATCAGGCTGTACTCCCATGTCAGAGAACAATTTGTGCTATATTGGGACTAAGAATGTTAAAGAATTAAAGGATGACTGGTAAAGTGCTATTTGTGGACTTTTTATATTTTTCTCTATTTTGTTTTTGAAAACGTAGGAAGCCAAAGAGACAAATAAAATTTCTATGTAGTTCTGCTCCTACTTGGAAGGAATTTAGTTTTTTCTTCTCTGAGTGGAAGAAAAAAAAAAAAGTTCCCTCAGCTCTTTGAAATAAGCATCTGCTCAGTAGTGGGACTGATCAACCAAACTACTTTGTTATTTTGTAGCACATTGTATTTACTGTATCTTTGATGACATCCTTTATTCTCTCATACATGATTTACTAAACAATGACAATAAAAAGAGCAAAAAGATTTTGTAATCTGTCTACAGAGAATACTAATTTAATTTTTAAGGATCAGATTCATTCACCATGATATGTTTTTGTCATTAGAGAAAGAAGGCTAAAAGATGGAGCGTTTGAACAACATTCTTATTCTTATAGTTAGAGTCTCCTTTATGAAAAGAAAAATATAAATAAGAAAGCCCAATCTAGGAATACCAACGGTTCCATCTCATTCCCATTGAACGTGGTGCAGGATGAGGGTAAGGACCATTTTCTTCCCTTTCTCAGGATGACCCATCATTCAGTGACAGACTCAAAGTTTGGGCACCATCCTGTGTTGAATAGTATCACTCAAAAATTCATGCCCACCTGGAACCTGAGAGTGTGATCTTACTTGGAAATAAGGTCTTTGTAGATGTAAACAAGTTACAGTGAGGTTATACTGGATTAGGGTGGGGCCTGAATCTGATATAACTGGTATCATTTTAAAAAGAGGGAAATTTGGACATAGACACAGATGGAAGATGGCCAAATGAAGTCAGAGACAGAGTTTGGAATTAAGCTATCTCATGTCAAGGAACGCCAAGAATTACCATCAAGCAGCAGAAGTTAGGAGGAGAGGCATGGGACAGATTGTCCTTTTGAGTCTCCAGAAGGAACCAACTTTGCCTACGCTTAATTTCAGACTTCTGGCCTCCAGAACTGTGAGAGAATAAATTCCTGTTGCTCTAAGCCACGCAGTTTGCAGTAGTTTTCTACAACCGCCCTAGGAAACTGACACGGGCATCAAGCGCTTCCTATACCTTCGGCAACAGGTTGGGCATTCCCTTCCTCTGGCCATTCTTCTTCATCAGCTTCCCTGATATTGACTCCATATTGAAGAGACCAGACCTGTTTCCTCAACAGCCTTTGAGCTTAGAGCATCCTTATTAAAGGGGGCTTTGTTCTCAGACTTTAATCAATGTTTAAATAGTCTGAATACACTTCCCAGGAGAGTAACAGGAATTTACATGGCAGTTAATACTCTGAAATCTGATTGGACCGTGGCAGCTACACAGTCTCTGTATTTCATAAGCCCTGTGAGTCATCAATGCACTGAGAAGGGGGAATTAATGATTGATATCAACCAAACGTGAAAGAAAAGAAGGTAGAGGCAGTACTTTTAAAATAAACAAAGTAGAGTTTAAGACAAAGAGGATGGAATGTCTCACTGGGATGATAAGATCTTGAGAAATACCACTATCCATATTTGGCAGTGCTGTCTTTGTTCTCCACTGTCTTAAGAGACCTGGGGTTAAATCCTATCACTGACTAACTGTAACACTACAGACCTAATTCTCCTGCAGCCTCAGTTTTCTTATCTGTAAAATGGAGATAATACATACCTTTCTTGTAGGGCAGTTGTAAGGATCATAGTAGCTAACTTACATAAAATGCCTAGGATTCAATAAATGTTAGCTGTGACTCTTATTCCACTTACTTGCAAAAAAACATACCCAAACCATCATTTCTTCCTTAACTGCTTCTAGCCTTACGCCCACTGCTTTTCTTTTCTGCATTTGACCATGCTTCCCATATCATACTGCAGAGTTATTTTTATTGTAAAGAGGTTAGGAATCTCTCAGCTTTTCAATCCCTTTTTCTTCATGTGGATCCAATCTTACTCTCACCATCCACCCTCTGAAGAAGCTCTTTATGCTTTCTGTGTGAAGCTACCTATATTTGGATCTTGTCTTTTTGGAGCTCCAAATTTTAGCCCCAATATTTCCTATGATGCCACTTTGCCTTTTTCCACTGGCTTTCCTCTCGGTATATGAAGTTTCATTCTCTTAAGAAAAAGAATGAACAAAACTCTGAACCTCTCTTAATCATGGTAGCTACAATCTTAGCCAAACCCCTACTTTTAATTACTTACTTTTTGCATTTAAATTTTATTTATTTACCTTTTTTTTTTTAAATTTTGAGACTTTTTTTAATATATTTTTATTTATTTATTTTTATTTTTGACAGAGAGAGAGAGAGAGAGATACAGAGACAGAGAGAGAACTGAACTGGGGGAGCTCCCAGCTCAGCATATGGTTCTGCACGGGCCGGGGCCGGGATCCGATCCCTGGTCCCCGGTGCTGCAAAGTGAGCGCTTAACCCACTGAGCCATCCCGGCTTCCCCTATTTATTTACCTTTTGAAAAGGAAACATTTCACAAATCAAAATTCAAAAAGATATACAGTACAAGTTCTTCCTCCTACCCCTGATTTGCAAGCATTGTCTTCCTTCCCTGAACAGTTCCTTGTTCTCTTTTTAGAGATAAGTGTATGCATATACAAACATGTAATTTTTTCTTTTGTATAAAAATGTTAGCCTATTATAGACATGCTTCTAATTCTTACTTTTTCTCAACTTAAAATATGTATCGTGGAGGTCTTTTCATAGCAGTACCAATTCCCTCATTGTTCAGGCTTTCCGAAAAGCAGAAGCTAAGATGGGATTAGACATGACAGAGACTTTACTGGAGTAAATGCCTGTGAGGAGAAAAAGGAGGGAGCTGGAATTGCTGTCAGATCATGGTACTGATCTGATTGACCTCTTTGAAGGACAGAGGATGGAAAAAGGTTTGGGTAGGCAGTGACTCAGAGGGCAACATAGTTCTAAGGAAGTTTTTGACCTGCTTAAACCTGAAGAGTTCATAAACCAAAACCGTCCCCATCAGAGTAACCCTACATCTGGCAGGAATGAACCTGTCTTAGTATCTTGTGCTCAGTCATACACTAGGAGCAGCCACGGGGAGTGTGGCCTCATCGCAAACGTGGTGGGAAATTCAGAGTTTAGCAGCTGGCATTGCGTGCAAGAAGGACATCTGAGAGGCGTATATTGTAGCCTTCACACTAATTTTAGGGCTGTATATTAATCCATTGATGGATGTGCCATCATTTATTTATTTAGTCCTTCTCCAATGAACATTTTTGTTGTTTCCAGTCCTTCCCTATTAGAAACAATCTGCAGTGAGTAACCTTGAATTATATCATCTTGCATATGTGGGGAATGTCACAAATTGGGCTCCTGGAGAAGCAGACCTTGAGATGGAGATTAACATGTAGTCAGTTTATTACAGAGCATTACTAAACTGCAAACACTATCTCTGAGAGGTATAGGAAGAAAGCAGGATGAGGAGATTGAGAAGTTGGTCTGCAATGTCCAAGATACATGTTTTAAGTTGAGAAAAAGCAAGAATCAGAAGTGTATCTATAATATGCTAACGTTTTTATACAAAAAAAAAAAACCACATGTTTGTTTGTATATGTATACACTTAACTTTCAAAAGAGCACAAGAAATTGTTCAGGGAAGGGGCACAGCAAGGGCTTCAGTCAATCCCACAGGGAGTTCTGGAGACAGAATGATTCATCAGCACTGTCCTGAAGTGGGGTGAGCAGTCTGAGCCTTTATATGTCGGCATTGATCAGCCATTGGAAATAGGTTGATCTAGAAAAATGGCATGCCCAAGGAATTAGCCAAGGCAATTCCTGAACAGGGCTGACAGCTGAAAGCTATCTGTAGTGGCACTTACAGCAGCCGGGGAGGTGGGGGATGCATCCTTTAATTCTGAAGGGGGATCTGGGAGGCATATTGCAACATCCGCCACAAGGAGTATAATTATAGCATACGTAATTTTGATAGATGTTGCCAAGATAAAAATGTAATGTATATATTGGCACGTATTTTTTTAATATGCTTTCAAAGGCAATGTGAGAGAGTGTCTGTTTTCCCATATCCCTGATAATATAGAATGTGGTCAAACTTTTTAATTATTTTATTTTTTATTTTTTTCTAAGGATTTATTTTATGTTTGAGAGGTGTGTGTCTGTGTGCGAGAGACAAAAGTGGGGAGGGCCCAGAGCAGTCTCCATAGTTGTACATCATTAGTTGTGACATAGTTTCATTCCACACAGGTGGATGTGGGGAAGCACAGGGCAGGAACCAAACAGGGGGGCCTCCCACATGGGAGGTGAGAACTTTCACCGCCATCCCTGCGGTTACCAGTTGCACTGCAGTTCAGCATATGGGTTTACACGGGATGGGCTGGGCTGAGTCAATCCCTGGACCTTGCAGTTGCAAGGCAAGCACTCAACCTACTGAGCTATCTTGGCATTTGCTCAAACGTTTTTATTTTTTTAGTTAAGCTTTTTATAATCTACATTTGATTTTCGTACTAACACATTTGCTCACTTTCCATTTACTCCCATGTACATTTTCATTAAGACCCGGCTTTGCAGTTTACTAGCTGTCTCAGTTTGTTCATAGGCAAAATAGGAATAATCATACATCAGATCTTCTAGGGATATTTTGAAGATATAATAAATGTAAAATCCCCTATTTAAAAATAGCAACCAACCAAAAAATATTCTCCACATCCCACCATCATATTTTGACTCCCAAATCTATGCATTTAGGCAATACTTTTTTTTTATTTTTCATTTTTTTTGTTCTCTTCTAGGCAAGACTCTTATTGACAGGTAAAAATATCCATCTGCTTACATGTTATTTCTATCTTGATGTCCCATAGGCACTTCAAATTCAACACGTCCCAGCCAAACTCATCATCTTTCTCTTAAATATCGCTCCTATTCCTTATTTCCTATCTCATCTTTAATCGCAAAGTCATCTTTAATTAATCAGCAGGGCCTGCTGAATTTGATTCATAAATAATTCTGGTATCTGCCCTTTTTCTCATAATCAGCACTGCCCCTCTGTGGTTCAGATCCTTGTATTTTACAAGTACTAATTAATACAAAAGCTTTTTATACTGTACTCAATTTTCTCCAATCTATTCCTCCAAACACTTGTCTGAAGGATTTTTTTAAAAAGATTTATTTTTATTGTTGTTGACAGAGAGAGAGAGAGAGAGAGAGAGAGAGAGAGTGCAACAGAGAGAGAGAAGTGGGAGGGCCCAGAGCAGTCTCCATAGTTGCACGTCATTGGTTTTCTACACAGTTTCATTCCACCAGTGGGCATGGGGCTGCACAGGGCAGGAATCAGGTGGGGGGCCTCCCGCATGGAGCTCACCCAGGTGAAACCTGAACTGGGGGCACACCGCAGTACAGCATATAGGTCCACACAGACCAGGGCTGGGATTTGATCCTCGAACCCAAGGACTGCAAGACAAGCACCAAAGTCACTGAGCCTCCCCGCCCCCCTCCCGCCTGCCCCCACTTCCCCTGAAGGATTTTTTAAATACACAAAACTGACCACATTACTTCTTAGCTCAAAAATCTTTAATGGCTTCATATTGCCTACAGTATGGTGAAATCTAAAACTTCTACTAGACATATATAGCTCTTCATAGTTTGACTTTTATCTGTCCAGTCTTTTCTTAGCCATCCTTTTCTCCCCTGCCTTAATCTGTAATATTCAAGCTAGTCACATTTCTCAGAATATATCAGGTCCTCTTATGGTATATGTACATGCTGGTTCTGCTTAAAATAATTGCCCTCTCCCTACTTCCCCACTTGTCCTCCAAATAAGGTTCTTTATATTTTGGCTCAAACTTACCTCCTTTGTGAAGCCTACCTTGAGTTCTCTAGTAGTCCTCCTATTCTACCTTTGCTCATTGTACCCACAGTTTAGTTTTGTTTACATGTTCTTTTTTTCTTCAATAGATTTTTGTTCCCTGATGGAAAAAGACCAATTTTCATCAGGTATCTCCAGCATTTATGATCAGTGCCTGGAAATAAGAGAACCTAAGATACTTAATTGACTTCAAGATCTGAGGAAGTTTCCCAGGAATTGTGTAGTAAACGACCTTCCCACCTCTTTCCCTCAGTTTTCCAGGTTTTCTCTCCAAACCTAGCAGGTAGGTCTCTATTCACTTTCCTTACAATTTCAGGTCGAATTGACCATTCCCTCCTTTGTGTTCCCACTGAATTGGTAAAAGTTCTATCCCAGCACCGATCATGTTCAAGATTGTATCCGAAGCATCTGACATGTTATGCCCGCAATGATGAAACGTTTACCTTGATTTAGGGGACTTTATTAAACTTTCTAGGAGAACATCACCGTTATGCATACACCGTAAAAAACTCCTACAATCCAACCCAAATGATTGTTTTTAAAACACTGCACCGTTCAAGCACTTTAACTGTCCTTAGCCAAAGCTTGGCTAGGAGAACCGCATATGCTCGGAGACCATACATAACTAGAGGGCCAAGAAAAGGATGATTGGCTGTCAGGGCTCATAAGTTGCACGTTCTCTTCAGATCGATGCGAGAACTCGGAAAGGGGTGAACGTTCAGCTTTTGAAAAACGGTTTTCGCGTCGTCAAGAAAAAAGACGAACCTATCAGAAAGCACCGAGCAACATTCAATTACCAATCAAGAGCGGGAAAGAAGCCAAAGTCTGGGGATACCCACACAACAGCGAGGACGTCATTCTCTCGTCTCCGCCAATGAGCGGTTGGACGGGGGCGGGGCAAGAGGAGGGCCCATTGCCTCAAGAAACAATCTGCAGTACAACTGTCCTAACCACAGTCCTCCACGCGCAAATCACTGGAGCAAGCTCCCGAGCAAGGCGCTTGCTGAATACTTTCCACTCTATTTCTCGTCTAGGGACAGTTATTGTAAAGTATCTCCTTCATATCAGAACAAGGGCCTTTTCTCCAGCAGTCCCCACAGACTCGCAGAAAGCATACCTCAACTTTACGCTTTCTACCTTCACAGGAACTGGCAGTCCAGAGTTACCTGCGGGGCGGCCCCAGTGCGCAGGCGTGTATGCCTTACAGAGGCGAGGCTTTAGCGAGCCAAGGCAACCTGGGAGCTGTATTTCTTTCACCGGCGTATCTCAACTGCTCCTAGGGCCACTGGAACTACATTTCCCGTGAGACTCCGCGACATCGGGGCGGGAGGGCTGGTTCGTTAATGAGCTCGAGGAAGCCACGGCGCGGCCCACCAGGTTCCAAAACAAGGAAATGAGGGGGGAGGCGGGACTAGGGGTGTCTACGGGAGCCGCCGCCGCCGCCGCCGCCGCGGAGGACCAGGAGGTGGAGGAGGTGGCTACCGCGGCCGCCGAGGAGTCGCTTGCTGACGGCGGACCGCGGGGCGGCGGGCGGCGCGCGCGCGCGCCCGAGAGGCGGCTGTTGGAGAAGTGGAGCGGCGGTCGCGGGGGGAGGAGGAGGAGGGACTGAGCGGCTGCGGCCCCCGCGTCCCGGTGCCTCTATGGGGGAAGCAGACAATGGATTATGATTTCAAGGCGAAGCTGGCGGCGGAGCGGGAGCGGGTGGAGGATTTGTTTGAGTACGAAGGGTGCAAAGTGGGACGCGGCACCTACGGGCACGTCTACAAGGCGAGGAGGAAAGATGGGTAAGAGCAGGGGCGGGGGAGTAGGCTCGCTTCGGTCCTTGCTCTGCCTGCCACCGCGCGGGATGGGTGGGTCGGAGCCCTGCCGGGCCGTGCCCGAGGGGCGAGGCAAGGGTGGTCCCGGGGCCGCGTCCCAGGTCCTGCCCGCCCCCGCGCGTGGCCCCCGTCGCGCCCCTCGAACTCCCGCGGCGTAGCTTTGTTGGGGGAGGGCTTCGGTCCCGTCCCGGAGGGCGCTCTCCGCCTGCCTGCAGCTGGCAGAGGGACTCGGACTTGAGTTGGGACTTCGGGTGGAGGTGGAGTTTGTGGGGTCTGGTTCCTGGGGAGACGCGGAGGGCTGAGAGAGCTCCGCTGCGGAGTTGCCGCTCCGGCCCTGGGCTGGTGACGGTCGTTATGGAACTTCCAATGGGCTGAGCGCCTCCCGGGGGGCGGCGGTTTGAAACCTTAGCGGGGAGCCCGTTGGGCGGCCAAGCGCCGGGGTCCCAGCCAGCCTAACGGGTCTGACCTGCTGAGTACACTCGGCTACTTTACGCCCCCTCTGCGCCCGCCCCGGATTTCTCTTCTTCACGTTCTGAATCCCTCACCTTCCTTTTCCCCGCAGAACTTCAGAGTTCGTCTAGTTGCCTGGTAACTCATTTCCCCCGACCTTGGGTATTATGTCTTTCTTGGGTATTATGTCTTCCTCTCCATCCTCTGCCATATGATCGTGTCCTGAAGTTTATCGAGCACCTAGATTTTCCAGAATGCAATGGGGAGTGATAACAGAACTGGGCCCGAACCTTTGTTTTTCTGGGAGTTGAGGGAGAACTGTAGAAACCCCTTAGGAAGCCCTTACTGGTTGTTCTCCTAGGTCCTAGGAGAAGGTGAGCTGTATAATGTACTGAGAACGTCTCCGTCCCGGAGGGCAGATGGGCTCGCACTGCAGGACAGGTGGAACCAGCTCCCTGCCTGCGAAGGGTAGCTTTAAACCAGTTGTCACCTCACTGCCCATCCTGGCAGGAATTCCCCTCCCCCAGCGTGAAGACACCTAGGAACATCTGCCTGTCCCGCTTAGACTTCAAAGACGATCACACGATATGCAAGAGAGTTTTTAGGATCTCAGCGGAACATTTCTGAATAAACTGAGTTATCAGCCACAGTGACATTAAGTTTGAAGTGCTGCTTATCGTTCTGCGCGCCCTGTTGTAATTGATATGATTTATGAACTCTAGGACCTAAGTTGGTAAGGGTGTGTGTGTGTATGTGTGCTAATTTCATAAAGGAACGAAAAAGTACAACTTTATAAATTGTTTTATTGTAAAAGGTTGTGAAAATTACAAGTGTAAAGGATTTTTATTGCAAATGATTTTTTCTCGTTGTAACTGAATGGCCCCATAGTATTTAGTTGGTTGTAAACTTTTCTCATAATTCTTTTAGTTAATTGCCAGGTGTCCTTGAATGAGTATCTTGGAATGTGAGGTACTATACTTGTATTTTGGTTTTGGATATTCATTCTACTTGTTAAACTGGTGTTCCTGTGGGAGTTTTAATCAGATTTGGGGAAAGCACATACCAGTTTTTCTAATTGGACATTGGTGTTACAAAACATATCAAATGTACAATTCATACTCCTCATGCTAACTTTGTAATATACTTGATCTAGAATTCTTAAAATGTATTTTCCTTTTTTAAAAAAAGTTAAAATAGCTTCCTTTTAGCAGGCAACTTTTGAGAAAAGTTAAAAAGTTTTGCCTCTGAAATGTATTTGAATAGCATGGGTACAACAAGAAACAGACAATTTAATCACTTCTATTCGTTTTTAGAAATATTTCCCCCCTAATAAAGTTCTTGATTTGAATACACTTCCTTCTTGAGTGAAATTTGTTTGACTAGAATTAATAAAGCTTCTTTAGATTGTGTATCTTCAAAATATTACAATTTCAAAAAAGCATTAGTTTAAGCCTTTCTTTTAGAGTCACACAAAGTAGCATTGCTGGGTTTTGAACTCAGGCAGCCAGGCTCCAGAGCCCCTGCAGTTCATCACAACCAGGCAGTGTCTGAGAAAAAGAGCATTAGTTTAAATCACTGTATTAAATGTCAGAAAAATTAAAGTTTTTTTATTCTTGGACAGAGGGTCTAGTTGAGACTTGAGGCTTTACAGTAAATACATCTCTTGTGGGTAGGTTGGCAGCAGGATTAGTTTTATGTTCATTGATACCAGTGATTTGAAAGAACAAAAACTGTTTAGTGATGGTTCTAAATGTAATATGGATTTGCATAGTAAAGGATTTTACACTCTGATCATGGTAAAATACAGTTTTAGCTCTTTCCAGAATTTATTTTGGTTAACTCAGAAAAACGTGTAATGCTATTTTAGGGAGCAAGAAAAATCACATGAGTACCTTAAAGAGAAAGTATTCTAGTGTATATAGTGTAGTGTACCTATAAAAATTGTTCATGTCTTTAGAAGAAACATTGGAAGAAGTAATGTAAAGTAACACATCATTAGAAAAGGCTCTGCTTTATAGTTTAATATTACAGTTTATAAAACTTTAGAATATTATTTCATTTGAAGTCTATAACTTTAACAGGCTACATTAATTATGCTACATAAACTTAGAACAGATTGGAAAATGCAAGATTTACACCTGGGTTTTTGACCTTTAATGCTATTTATTACATCTTTTTGTTTTGAAGGAAGAGTCTTTTGACCCAACCATCTTTTTTTTTTTTTTTTTTTTAAACCAGGCTTAAAAGTTGTACTTGAAGAGAAACAAGTTCAGAATATTTCTAGCCTTTTAGTATGAGAAAAATTTGTAATACAATTTTTCTTTCAATGTTAGTAAAAAGTCACATATAACAGTTTATGGTTACGAATTTCAAGACCTTATTTCTCAAGTTGATAAAGGAATAATTGATAAAGGAATATTGTTAAAAATTTCTTTGTTGTTAAGAGGTTCAGACTAATGTGATTCCATAGGATAGTGTTATGTCTGAAAACTTGTACCCAACAATACTACTATTCAACTTTGCAGACATTCATTTAATCTTTTGAACCAATTCAGTAAAAGAATGCTCCTTTTTGGAGATATTTTTGACAGATACTTAGTAATTGAAAGTGAAATGGCTGACAGACATCTTACAGAGTTTCAGTTTTGCCTTAGGGTTTCAGATGAGTAGTTGGTGACTGACTGAATGACTTAATGTATGTAATGAAATCTTTTACAAATATATATGGTAGGTAAATAATAGGTGCACTAGTGTTTGCCTGTTTTTGATGGATTTTTCATATTTCATTGTAGTTAGATGATTGTATTTGCATTTTTTTGAGACCTGATAATTAAAGATGTATGGTCATAGCATTTTAGAACTTCCAAGAGTTTTATATCATCTAGTCTACTTTCCTCTTTACAAATTAGGAAACCAGAGCTTTTAGAGGTTACTTGTCATGCTCATAGTCTCATAGCCAAGACAAGCCTGTAATTCAGATCTCTTGACTCTTGAATTACTGCATTTCTAATGTGTTTTCCTTCCTAATAACCTGGGAGGAAAAACAAAAGAGGCCATTTTGCCTTCAGTTTTGACAATCTTATTGTATAAACTTTTTTCCATGAGAAAGATACATTTATACCAAAAAAATAGGGAAAAGGGAAAATAACACATATGACAGACATTTTAAAAAAGTAGGCATGCTGGCCTATAGATTCTATGATGCATAGCCCATTTCATCTGTTTTCATCCTCACTTTTGGGCATCATGTGTGATTTGCATGGTAGCTGATGAGTCTCTGCCATTATGCTTTCCTTAACTGTTGGCCAAGATCCTAGTTGCTGCCAGTGTCATTTTCCTACAAAATAAAATTAATCATGTGATGTCTCTTATTGGAAAACTACATTCTCTACAGCTCATACAATCACATCCAATCTTAATTCCTCAGTTTGGCACTAAAGGTATTTGCATTTGGATCCTAAAGTCTTTAGTTTTTATAGTCTTTACATCTGTCACCGATTCCCTCTTCTATTCCAGTGTGTTCAAGCCATATGCTTCTGTAGCATTGAATAGCTTATGTTTTCTAGGATTTAAGATTAAGTCCTTTCTATTTCTCATTTTGTTTTTCCTACATCCAAATTAGAGTGGTGTTGCTCTGACATTTCTCCTTCCCTCTTCCTCTCATCTCCACAAACCTGGCAAACTCCTGCTTATACTTCAATACCCACTTCAAATAGCTTTTCTTCTAGAATCCTTCCCTTACTCACCCAGTATACTCATTGGCTGTGCTTTTGCCCCTCTTTGTTCTTGTGTGTGTAATGTAACTGCAGGTGATATAATCTGTCCCATAAACTGTCATTTACAAATGGGTGATCATCTTTCTATTCCAGTGCCTTGTATAAGGGTGGACATATAATGCATACACAAAATTTTTATTAAATTTAAAAAAATGCCCTAAATGGTTAAACATGCTTCACTGATATTTATAGCAATTGTTTTAAAAGCCTGAAATATATTATGTTGCATGCGATAAGTGGTAAAATATAAATATTTCTGTAGCACTAACTAGGTCTAGTGTAATTTTTTCCCTGAATACTTTTCAAGACAATTGTTACATCTCTTTTAGTAGATTTGTAAGGAACATAGTTTTTGTTTTTGAATTATTAAGCATTTTTTCCTTTAGGTCAGCTCTTTTAAAATTTCTATAATAGACTGTAGCTGTCTTCTGTGCTTTTACTACCTTTTATAGAGCTGCTTAGAACAGGTCAGCATTCAAACAATGTAGGATATTAATACAGATATACAAGGGCTGTCTAGAAAAAATCCAATATAAATGTCTCCATTTTCATATTACACGACTGGATAGTTTTTAGACAGTCCTTGTATGTTAAAAGATTTAAGTATCTTTATCACTTAGTAAAATCAAGTAGATACTGGTTTATGTTTAATTGGCTTCATTTATGCAGTTCAAGCCTTCACAACTTTATTTTTGAGGCCCAAGGAAAATAGAGGTTCTTTTCAATGAAACCTGATTGTCTAGTGCAGTGGTTTCTGTAACGAGGCAGATACTACGTATTTTAGCCTTTGTGGGCTATAACATCAGTGTGGCAATAACTTGAATCTGCTATTGTAGTAACAATATATCAACAGACAATTTCTATACACAAATTAGAATGGCTGTGTTCCAATAGAATTTTATTTACAAAAACAGGTGGTAGGTTGGATTTGGCCTGTAGACTGCAGTTTGCCAATCGTTAGACTAGAGCAGTGATGTCCAGTAGAACTTCATGAAATGATGAAAATGCATCTGGCCAATAGAGTAGCCACTAGCCACATATGGATGAAGGAACATGAGTAGTGTGACTGAGACACTGGCAGGTAGCTATTTTGGAATGTGTGGCTTATTAGCAACACATAATTCTCAAATTCATGAAGTGACTTTTAATAAAAATGTATAAGTGACGGTGTGACAAATGAAATAGAGAAGATGCTCATGTCTTTCAAATTATAGGAGAAATTTTTAGGCTGAAATAGTTTGATAAAGCAAACCAATATTTAAACCAAAAAACTCAATTTGTGAATGTAATCAAGGATATTTGATTACTTTTTCAAAAATGTATTTTGTAAAAAAACTGTAATATTGTGTAACAATGTGTAAGTAATAATTGCATGTGCAAAAAGACGTATAATGTCAGCCATTCCTTTGCCAGCCACTTTTCCCTTTCTAGAAACAACCATTCTTGGTTTTCCTTTTTAGAGAGATTTTCTTGGCAGCTGTGTGTTTAATGATAAATAGTAGTACACATTCTTCTCTATATTTTTTAACCTTAAATATAACTATTATCACATATCTTGTGGACAGAGGTGCCTAGTTTCATTGTATTTAATTGTATTGACTTACATAATCTATCCCTCTTGATGGACAGTTAGTCTGTCTAGTCTTTTGCTAGTACTATCAACACTGTGATGAATATCCTAGTAGGTACTGTATTTTGTGCATATTAGTATAGCTGTAAACTAAATTCCAAGAAGTTGCTTACCTTTGGAAATAATGACTTGAAATTATTTGTTAACATGGTGCTGTACAAAATATAAATCTCTAAAGACTGGAAACAGGAAGCTTAGAATAAGGAAATGTTAAGACTTTAAAAATAATTGTTAATACATAAAAATGAGCACTAAAGGGATGCCAAGATGGCTCAGCAGGTTGAGCACTTGCTTTGCAGCTCCAGGGTCCGAGGATCGAATGCTGACCCTAACCCGTGTGGACTCATGCTGAATGGGGGTGTGTCCCCAGTTCGGTTCTCACTGGGATGAGCTTCCTATGTGAGAGGCCCCCAATTTGGCTCCCACCCCAGTGTGCTTCCCATGCGGGTGGCTCCCTGACCTGGTTCCTGCTCTGCACAGCCCTACGCCCACCTGTGGAATGAAACTATGTCAGTGAGTGTCAAATATTGGTGAATTAAGAATTTTAACTTTTGTGTACTCTATTTTTGAACTGGATATGCTGGATAAAAAAATATGTGATGTTAAATTGTGTATTGCAAAACGCTCAAGCGGTGCAGTAAAGGTTAGGTACCAATAAAGAAGGCTTAAGGCAATACATTGGAATTTGAAATTTTGTGGTAAATGGTTAGAGTATTTGGTTAATGTGTTTTTAAAGATCAGCTTGTTCCTTGTCATGTTGTGCCTGTGTAATGTTAGTACTGCTTTTGGATTCCAAAACAAAGGAACAAGATGCTTTTTTTTGCTTTTTTTCAGAGAGCATTTAAATATTTTGTAGTATTAGCATGACTGTGTCTTTAAAAACAGATAGTTTTTCAGGTCTAGAACCATAAAGAGGTAGCTGACTATGCTATTTAAAGATTTTTGTCCATTTATAAATAGCCGATAGTCCAACACTTCCTGTAATAGCTGTTTTGAGCATACATTGTGCAGGATAAAAGAGAGTCTCAAGAGAGATGACAGGATGTAATTCAGGATACAAGTGTGCAGCAGTAGTTTTTATTGAGGGGTTGAGTTCTTATCTAGAAGTCAGCGATGGATTAAAGAGAAATAAAAACCTGTAAAGTCTTCGAATAATTTGTGTCCTTATAAATTATCTTTACTGTCTAATATATTACGTCTTCCTAAAAGAAAAACACACCTTTACAGAGGCTGTAAATCTGTAATTTCTATTTAAAATACTACTTCAATGAGACTTTGTAGTTAGTTGATCTCAGTTATCAAGCTGAATCTGACTAGGAAATGGATTTAATTACTAAGTAGGCCAGCTAACTTAGTTTTTGTCTGTGGTCACAGACCAAAACCTTGCATGGCAAACTGTTTTGCAGATATTTGTATATAACTTATATTTGTACAGAAAGGAAAGTTCATGGCTACTGGAAAAATAAGGCACAGTTTTTGCCTTCTAGATGGGTTAATTGCCTCTTTATGTAGGAAAGTTAACATTTTCATTATGATTGTTAAATAAGCGCACATGTAGAAGTGCCAAGCAGTTTGAGGCACAAAATGTTACAATTTACAAAAGATAGTTTCCTCTTCTTATTCCCTTTTACAATGTAATAATTTCATTTTAAGAGTGATTTAAACACTGAGTGAATCCTATTGTTGTGGAGTTAGGTGTAAATTAAAAACATTTTTGACCTTCCTTTTCTCTGAAAAGTTGTATGTAATTTGAGTTTGTGTAACTTAGAAACCAGAGTTCTATTAACTAATTTCTCAGCAATATTTTGATTTTTTATTTGTATCAAGGTGGAAATATTTTTATTTTTTTAAAAGATTTATTGTTTTTGACAGAAATAAAGACAGAGAGAAGGGGGAGGGCCCAGAGCAGTCTCCATAGTAGTGTGTCATCAGTTTTAGACCTGGTTTCATTCCACACAGGTGGGCGGGGCTGCCCAGGGCCGGAGCCAGGCTAGGGGCATCTCACATGGGAGGCACACCCCCTCAAGCCAGGGGCAGAAAATGAAGCTGGGGGTTAGGCTGCAAAGTGAGTGCTAAACCCGCTGAGCCATCCCAGCTTCCCAAAATATTTTCATTTTTATGCTATTAAATTTTATTGGATGATAGTAGCACATGATTTAAAAAAACTCCCAACAGTGCAATTGTATATAAAATGAATAGTAGGGAAGCTGGGATAGCTCAGCGGGTTAAGCATTCACTTTGCAGCCTCAGGGACAGAGGATCGAATCCCGGCCCCAGCCTGTGAGGACCCATATGCTGAACTGGGGAGTGCCCCCAGTTCGGTTCTCACTGGGGTGAGACCCTGGCCCAGTTTCTGCCCTGTGCAGCCCCGCGCCCACCTGTGGAATGAAACTATGTGGAAAAACCAGTGATGTGCAACTGTGGAGACTGTTCTGCCCGCCCCCCTTCTTTCTGTCTCTGTATCTCTCTCACTCTCTGTCAAAAACAATAAAAATAAATTTTAAAGTGAAAAAAGACTTCATTCTTAGTGTCCAATCACAATCTCCCTTTACTTCTTGGAGGAAACCAATGTTAATGGTGTCGTAAGTTTTGCTGGTGCTTACCATTATAATTTTCAGTGATATTCATATAATTCTTTTTCTTTATCAACTTTAGGCAGTTTTGATTGACTTTCCACTGGAAATACTGAGCAATTTTTGTACAAACTCATACTCAGCTAATAGTTTTTTCTTTATATCCTATGTGTGATTTTTGTTGGATTTTTTTTTTTTCTGTTTAGTTGGGGACATCTTTTTGAGTAGCTTTTTCATAGAGGATGTGTAAATTTTCTGAGTCCTTGCATGTCTAATAATGTATTTTATTCTCATACGTGATTGTTATTTGGCTGAATATAAAATTTTATATTAAGTGGGTACTGGGATAGCTCAGCAGATTGAGTGCTTACCTTGAAACTGCAAGGTCTGAGGATCGAATCCTGGCCCTGGTCTGTGCAAACCCAAGTACTGAACTGGACTCAAGTGGTAACTGCCACGATGGCAGTGAAGGTTCTCACCCTTCTTGTGGGAGGCCCTCAGTTTGGTTCCCATTCCATGTGGCCCCACATCCATCTGTGTGGAATGAAACAGGATCCAACTAATGACAAACAGCTATGGAGACTGCTCTGGGCCTTCCCCCTTCTCTCAAAAAAAAAAAAAGAATTTCATATTTAAGAATAATTTTTTTTCCCCATTACTCAAAACTATTGCTTAATGTCTTTAGATACCTTTTTTTTTTTTTTTTTTTTGCTCATGGGAACTTGTTTTCTTTTGAAACTGGTTTTCTTCCTCTCTGAAATCTCTTAGAATTTTTTACTATTCATGTATTCTAAAATGTCACTAGTCCAGAAAATGTAAGTTTTATTTTTTAAATTTATTTGACTTTGTTTTCTGTGACTTTTCTAAATCATTTATGTTTTGTATAAAAAACCTATGCACATAATTTGAACTTTAAAAGTTAAAAAGTGGTATTTAGTAAGTTTAGTTCTCTTCCTACCTTATCTATTCCTCCAGACCTCTTTTCCAATCCTTCCAGTTTCTTATGGAATTAATGGATCTTTTAGTAGGCCCTTTCTTTTGTCTTTAGTTTGGGGCAGTTTCTATTTTCTGTTATATATTTGGTCATTTCCTCTTCTGTTTTTCTCTTATTCTTTTCTTCAGGTATCCTTATTAAGAAATGTTGGCCTTTTAGACTTTCATTTCTCTTAAATTCATTCTTAAAAATTTTTCAGGGGAAGCTGGGATGGCTCAGTAGGTTAAGCACTCAGTTTGCAGCCCCAGGGACTGAGGATCGAGTCCCAGCCAGAGTCCCAGCCCTGGCCCGTGTGGACCCATATGCTGAACTGGGGAGTGCCCCCAGTTCAGTTCTTACCGGGGTGAGACCCCGGCCCAGTTCCTGCCCTGTGCAGCCCCCGCCTAACTGTGAAATGAGACTATGTGGAAAAATCAATGATGTGCAACTATGGAGACTGTTCTGGGCCCTCCCCTTTCTCTCTGTCTCTGTCTCTGTATCTCTCTGTGTCAAAAACAATAAAAATAAATCTTAAAAAAAATTTTTTTTTTTCAACTCTTTTCCCCTCTACATTCTGGAAGATTTTCTTTATTTGATGATCTTTTATTTTTATTTATTTATTTATTATTTTTTTTAAATTTATTTTTTATTGTTTTTGACAGAGAGTGAGAGATAGACAGATACAGAGAAAGAGAGAGAACTGAACTGGGGGCACTTCCCAGTTCAGCATGTGGGTCCGCACGGGCCGGGCCGGGGATTTGATCCTTGGTCCCCGGCACTGCAAAGTGAGCGCTTAACCCACTGAGCCATCCCGGCTTCCCCAATTTGATGATCTTTTAGAGTACCAATTGGGTCTTCGATCGGAGTCGCCACTTTTTTATTCAACATGAGTTGAATTGAGGAGTCTTGACTGAGTTCAACAAGGCATTGGTTTAATAAAATACATTTCCTGTTAATATTTAGGTTCTAGTGTTTCACCATTATAAACAATTCTCCAGGAATATTTTTTATATGTATTGTGTACTATTTTTAACTTTTTCTTAATGTTTTTCTTATAATCTGAGTGCTAGACTAGATAAAGTAAACATTTTTCTGTTTTCACTCATAGAGAAATATCTTTTATCAATGTGTAGGGAATTAACTTATTGAATTCTCTTTTGTGTTTGGCACTGTGTTAGCTTCAAATTTGTGTTTATAATAAATGGTTGACCCTTGAACAACATGGGTTTAACTAAACAGGTCCACTTATGCAGGTTTTTTAAATAAATACTGTAAATGTATTTTGCGATTTTTAAAAATATGTTTTCTCTAGCTTGCTTTATTGTAAGAATACAGCATATAATCCATATATCAAACAAAATCTGTGTTAATCAACTGTTTATGTTTTGGGAATTCAAAAGTTATATGTGGATTTCTGAGTGCACCTTAAACACCACGTTAAGGGTCAACTGTAGTTGAAAGTATTCAAACAAAATTTCTGGTTCACATTTCCCTCAAATAAGGAAAAACTTGTTTATTCATCTCCATTTATAATTAAAACAAATTTTTTTCTTACCTAAACTGATGTCACGAATGGCACAACAGACTTCAGTCGTGATAGGCAGCTATGGTGTAAGGATTGCAGTATAGTAACTAAAAGGGACCACTAGAAAGGTCAATCAGCAAAGACTATCACTTTAGGTCATATATTAGTAATTTTTCAGTAATCTCTATCAGTTCACATATTCATCAATCATTCTATTCTTTATCCAAATTTCCATCCATCCCTCTGTCTATCTTATGTCCATTTGTCCATTATCTATTTTTATCCATTCTTCATTTTTCTGGCTATCCATTTATCCATCTCTTACTATTGATCATGTGATTCCTTTCCACGAACCAAGTATTGTGCATAAGTAATGTGGATATGAGGATAAATAAGATTTAATCTCTGACTGCAAAAGCAGACGGAAAACAATAGAAAACTGAGACTGAAAGTGTCCACAACTAACTGCTAATAGTGATTGTCTATGGGAAGGAAATTTGGGTTGAGAGGAAGACTTAAAAAAAGAACTGTAATTTTTACCAACCAATCTCACCCCAATAAATTTAACAATTAAAAAACAACTCTATACTCTTGTATTATTTGAAAAATACCTATCTATTTTACTATGTATTACCTATTTAAAAAAAAAACAAACTTGTTTGAGGGAAGGAGAGAGAGGGAGGGGGAGATATGGGCGGAGGCCCCAGAGTAGTCCTCCCAGCTGTATACCACTAGTTGTGACACAGTCTCACTCCACACAGGTGGATGTGGGGCCGCACCGGGCAGGAACTGAACTGGGACCTCCAGCTTAGGAGGCAAGAACAGTCACTGCTGAGCCGTCCTGGCATTTATCAGTTGTGCAATAGTTCAGCATATGGGTTTGCATGGGTTAGGGCTAGTATTTGATCCCTGTACCTTGTGGTTGCAAAGCAAGCACCCAACCCGCTGAGCCATTCTGGCATACGCAACATATTACCTATTTTAAAAAATGATAAAACATTTAAAAAATAGAATATATAATTTTTATTAGAAAAAGAAATATATTTTTTAAAAAAGAGTTTTATTGTTTGAGAGGTGAGCAAGCGAAAGAGAAAGAGAGAATGGAGGAGGGTCCAGAGCGGTCTCCACAGTTGTACATCATTAGTTGTGACATAGTTTTATTCCACACAGGTGGATGTGGGGCTGTGCAGGGTGGGAACTGAGCTGGGGGCCTCCCACATGGGAGGCAAGAAACTTTGCTGTCATCCTGCCCATTACCAATTGTGCCACAGTTAAGCATACGGGTTTGCACAGGCTGGGGCTAGGACTTGATTGCCGGACTGCGAGGTTGCAAGGTAAGCACTCAACCTGTTGAGCTATCCTGGCATTGCAAGGCAACTGTCCTTTTAAAATAAAACAGCTTTTATTTTCTTGTAAAAATCAGTAGGTTAACAAAAATCCAGTGTGTGTTCATTAAAGAAAATTTAGGAATTATAGAAACAGAGAAGAAAACATAAAGGAATTTGTAGTAAGAACACTCAGAGATAGGCATTGATAATATTTTGGCATATTTTGTCATGGTGTTTTTCTTATTTCCCCAGTTTTACTGAGAATTTACATGCATCACCTTATGAATTTAAGGTATACAGCATGATGGTTTATTTTATATATGTTGTGAAATGATTACAGTAGGTTTAGTTAACATCCGTCATATCATATACATATAATAAAAAAAAATTCTTGTGATGAGAAGTCTTAGGATCTACTCTCTTATATATCATATGAAGTCTGGCAATTAAGTTCACGAACTCATTCTAGAAAAATTGCTACATACCTCTGCTGAATTCCACTTCGAAGTACTCCCTTTGGGAAGCTCTGCACTGATGCCAGTGCCTACTCCACTCTTCAAAGCAACTTGGAACTCTTTTTCTGGAATGGCCATCACAGCCATCGTTGTATTACCCTTAATGCCATGGATGCCATCAAAATGTCTTTCTTTTAATATTTCCTTTATCTTTGGGTAAAGAAAAAAGTCATTGGGGGCCAGATCAGGTGAACAAGGAGGGTGATCCAATACAGTTATTTGTTGACTGGCTAAAAACTCCCTCACAGACAGTGCCATGTGAGCTGGTACATTGTCGTGAATGTAAGAGCCATGAGTTGGTGAAAAGTTGAGGTCGTTTTTGTCATAACTTTTTCACGTGGCCTTTTCAGCACTCCAAATAGTCAACTTGGTTGACTGTCCAGTTGGTACAAATTCATAAAGAGCAATCCCTCTGATATCAAAAAATGCTAGCAACATCATTTTGACCTGCCCCCCCCTTTAAAAAAATTTTATTATTTGAGAGAAGGTAAGAGAGGGAGAAAAGTGGGGAGGGCCCAGAGCAGTCTCCATAGTTGCACATCATTAGTTATGACATAGTTTCATTCCACATGGGTGGATGTGGGGCCTCTGCAGGGTGGGAACTGAACTGGGGGCTTCCCTCATATGAGGTGAGAACCTTTGCTGCCATCCCAGCAGTTGTTAGCAGTTATGCTGCAGTTCAACATGTGTTTGCGTGGGCCAGGGTTGGGATTCAATCCCTGGTCCTTGAGGTTGCAAGGCAGTGCTCAACTTGTTGAGTTATCTCAGCATCCCCCTTCATTTTTCACTTACATTTTAATGAAATTTTCCATTTTTTTACTTTAAGTTTGTGTGTCTTTCCATCTGAAGTGAGTCTCTTGTAGGCAACGTATGTAAGAGTCTTGTTTTCTTATTCAGCCACCCTATGTTTTGATTGAGCATTTAATCCATTTATATTTAAAGTAATTGTTGATAGATAACATAGTTATTGCCATTTTATTATTCATATTTTTTATCATTTTGTTTTCTTTCATCTTAAAGAAGTCTCTTTAACATTCCTTGTAATACTGGTTTGATGGTGATAAACTCCTTTAGCTTTTTCTTGTCTGGGAAGCTTTTTATCTATCCTTTGATTTATTTATTTATTTTTTTTCATCTTTTGATTCTTAATGATAGCTTTGCTGGATAGAGTAATCTTGGTTGTAGGTTCATACTTTTCATCAATTTTAATATTTAGTGCTTATTCCCCTTGCCTGCAAAATATGTGTTGAGAAATCAGCTGATAATCTTATGGGAGCTCCCTTGTAGGTAACTAACTGCTTTTCTTTTGCTGCTTTTAAAACTTTCTTTGTCTTTAACTTTTGGTATTTTAATTACGATGTGTCTTCATGTGGGCTTCTTTGGGTTCATTGTTTGGAACTTTCTGCACTTCCTGGCCTTGTATGTCTATTTCCTGGTTATGGAAGTTTTCTGTCATTTTTTCAAATAGATTGTCAGTTTCATGCTCTTTTTCTGGACCCCTGATTGGAATGTTGGTATGCTTGATGTTTTCCCAGAAGCCACTTAAATTATTCTCATTTTTTTGGGATTCTTTTTTCTTTTTGCTGTTCTGACTGTGTGTTTTCTGCTACCATATCTTCTAAATTGCTGATTCAGTACTCTGCTCTAATCTGTTGACTCCCTCTAATGTGTTCTTCATTTCAGTTCTTATATTTTTCATTTCTGACTTGTTCTTTTTTATGTTTTCTATCTTCATTCCTATCTCTTTGTTGAAGGTCTCCTTAAGATCATTGAGCATCCTTATAACCAGTGTTTGGAACTCTGCGTCTGGTAGGTTTCTTTTTTTTTTTTAATATATTTTTATTTCTTTATTTTTGACAGGGAGAGAGAGAGAGAGAGAGAGAGAGAGAGAGAGAGAGAGAGAGAGAGAGAGAGAGAGAGAGAGAGAGAGAGAGAGAGAGAGAGAGAGAGAGAGAGAGAGAGAGAGAGAGAGAGAGAGAGAGAGAGAGAGAGAGAGAGAGAGAAAGAGAGAAAGAGAGAAAGATACAGAGAGAGAACTGAACTGGGGGAGCTCCCAGTTCAGCATATGGTTCTGCACGGGCCTGGGCTGGGATTCGATTCCTGGTCCCGGGCGCTGCAAAGTGAGCGCCTAACCCACTGAGCCATCCCGGCCTCCCCTGGTAGGTTTCTTACCTACATTTGGTTGAGTTCTTTTTTTAGAGCTTTGCTTCTGTTCTTTCATTTGGGACATATTTCTTGGTCTCCCCATTTTGACTGCCTCCCTGTGTTTGTGTCTGTGTATTAGGTAGGGCTGCTGTGCCTCCTGGTCTTAGTAGAGTGGCCTCTTGTAGTAGGTGTCCTGTGGAACCCAGTGGTGCAGTCTCCCTGGTCACCAGAGCCGGCGCTCCAGATATGTTCTTTGAGTGAGTTGTGTGTGCCCTCCTGTTGTAGTTGACTCTTGCTTGCTACTTGCTTGTCAGTGGGAGAGATGGACTCTCAGGCTGATTGGTTGTGAGAAATGGCCATGACTACAGTGGAGGAGCTATTGTGTAGGGGCTGACTCTGTGGAGCTGGATTCACTTTAGCAGTGCTTTGGTATCTGCCCTGTCTGCTGTTTGGCAGTGTTGACCTTGGAGGTGGCCAGGTGATGCTCAGGCTCTGTCAGAAGCTGACTGCTGAGCATTTTAAGAAGGGTTCTGCCACAGGCCAAGTTCAGCCACAGCCTGTGCCCTGCCTAGGTTACCTGGCATAAGTCACAAAGCATTCCACAGATGGCTGAGCTTGCAGGTTCCTTGAGAGGCCAAACCATGAACTGAGGCAGGCTATCACTAGTGACAGGCTTGGGGCTGGTTGTACAGCAAGGTATGGGACATGCTGAAGCTAGATGCTGCTTGTTTTGGTTTTGTGAACTTTTGAGAGATTTTAGAAAAGTTAACAGCATGAACCAAATCATACTTTTGTATGGAAAAGCCACCAAAAGGAGCTTGGGTATGCCCCAAAGTTTGGTGAGGTGGGGTCTTGGAATCACCAGGGTGGGGGCAGACAAACAGTGTTAGCCAGGTTGATGGAGACCACCTGTGTCTACCTGCAAGGAGGAAGGAAGGCTCAAAAAAGAAACAGTGGAGGGGAAGCAGGGATGGCTCAGTGGGTTAAGTGTTCGCTTTACAGTCCCAGGGACCGAGGACCGAATCCCAGCTTGGGCCTGTGTGGACCCATATGCTGAACTGTGGTGTGCTTCCCATGTGGGAGGCCCCCAGCTCAGTTCCCCCACTGTGCAGCCCCTGCCCACCTGTGTGGAACAAAACCTTGTTGAAAAATGATGATGGACAACTGTGGAGACTGCTCTGGGCTCTCCCCCTTCTGTCTGTCTCTGTCAAAAACGATAAAATAAATCTTAAAAAAATAAAAAATTAAAAAAAGACTGAGCCAGAATGAGTAGTAGTTTTTAGTTTTGTAAAATGAGTGGTAAATACATAGTACAGAGGTGAAAGAAATATAATAGAGATCTGGAAGAGATTTCTGTTCTTGTTTGGGCCAGATGAACTCTGTGTATAAAAAGATTTTTATACCTTGGCAGCGTCTGAAAATGGGGATGGTGCCATCCTTATGAATTAGATCTCCTAATCCAGATTAAACAGTTAACAGATTGCTACATTTGCTTTTTCTATAAATGTGTTTATATATACATACATATTTTTCTGAGCCTCGTTTTCTTTTGTCAAAAGATTTATTTTATTTTTTAGAAAGACAGAGACACAGAGACATAGAGAAGAGAGGGAGGGCCCAGAGCAGTCTCCATAGTTGTATATCATTAGTTTTGACATAGTTTCATCCTACACAGGTGGATGTGGGGCTACGCAGGGTGGGAACTGAACTGGGCCTCCTGCATGGGAGGCAAGAACCTTCACCTCAGAGCTCAGCAGTTACCAGTTGTGCCATAGTTCAGCACATGGGTTTGCATGGGCTGGGGCTGGGATTCGATCCCCAAGCCCCGCGGTTGCAAGACAAGAGCTCAACCTGTTGAGCTATTCCGGCATCCCTGAGCCTCTTGAAAATAAGTTGCAATCATTATGGCACTCTGCCCTTTAATATTTCAGGATAATTAAATAAACACATTTTCTTGTGTGATCATAATACCATTATTATAGCTGAGAACATCATAATTTTGTTCTTTATTTTAATAGAACCCAAATTATGTAAATTAGCACAAAAATATGACCATTCTTAGATTTGCTTCTGAACCATTGTAATCTATTGAACTGTCTTTATCCCCATCCCCCCATCCCTCTCTTCCTGTCTTTTTCTTCATTTATTTCTTTATGTATAAATCTGTATTAGGTAATGCTGTTTGCTGATTTCATTTGACCTAATTACACAATCACATGAAGTGGGAGTTTGATCTTTATTTACGTGTTGGTTTGAATTTTTTTTTTTAATTTGGTTTATATTTTTTTATATGATATGAAAAAGAATAATATGTACTTTATAATCAAAAGAAGAGATCTCATTAATTTACATTTAGTCTATAATTTACACTGGATTGTTCTTGTTACATAGTGGAAGAAGCTGAAGGAATGTAGGGCCACTTATGTGCTTTTAGAAAAGTGCCCAACTTTTAAATTTTCATTCTTAAAAGAAGGAGGAAAGTTAATATAGATATACCTTCTGTTTTTAAAGTTAACTTTATTGTGCTTTTACTTGATATAAAATTTTTTTTTTTTTAAGATTTATTTTATTGATTTTTGACAGAGAGAAACAGAGACAGAGAGAGACAGAGAGAAGGGGGAGGGCCCAGAGCAGTCTCCATAGTTGACATTAGTTTTTCCATATAGTTTCACTCCACAGGTGGGCACGGGGCTGCTCAGGGCAGGAACTGGGCCGAGAGCCTTGCACATAGGCCCCGGCAAGAACTGAACTGGGGGCACACCCCAGTTCAGCATGTGGGTCCGCATGGACCGATCCTCGGTCCCCAGCGTTTCAAAGCAAGCGCTTAACCCGCTGAGCCATCCCAGCTTTCCCTGATATGAAAATTTATAACACTTCAAATAAAGCTATTCCACTCTGTGAAAAATTGTGCTGCAAATTTATTCATAGTCCTTGCCCTATTTTTCTCTACTTGCCCATCCCCTACCCTAATTTAACACTCTGCATTGTGCCTCCTCCTATATCACCGCTTAGGCTATGGATGCAAAGCACCATCTTATTTTATTCTTTAAAAAAACATCACTTTCCTTGATTAGAAGTTAAAAATTCAGTGTGTTGGTATAGCTGTGGGACTGTGGGCTACTGGTTGGAATAAGTGTGCTGCAAGATGAGGTATATCCATTCTTTATTTTTCTTAGATTAATGATTTACCATAACTATTAGTAGGAGGCAGTTGGTTATTAGAACAGACTCAAGATTATTGTTACATTTCTGTATTCTATACAGGGGAAGCAAAATGTAGAAAATTATGATATAAAGAAATACAGGCTATATGGTAATGGAAGGAGAACTGATTCTGGGGGGTGAGCACATAATGCAACACATAAATGATGTAATATAGAATTGTACACCTGGAACCTGTGTAATTTTTACCAACCAATGACACCCCAATAAAATGAACAATTAAAAAAAATAACAGCAAGCAGTTCAGGATGGCTAGAATAAGTACTTTTAGGATGGAGGTTGGAAATACATTTGAGAAAGTCAGAGCTTGATCATTGTGTGCTTAGGGATTTTGACCTTTAACCTAATGGAGCCGTGGAGTACCCGGTAATAGATTCCAAATGGAATAGAGTCTAATACTTTACAAAATGGAAATAGTAAAGATTTTTTTTCTGATTATAAAATGAACACACGCTTATAAAATGCAAACAAGTAATACAAAAATATAGGCATTCACTAGAATTAACCAAAGTTAATTTGTTGTGTAGCCTTATAGAGGGGAATTACATGATCAGTTTTGCATCGGTGTGGATGGTGGAGCGGACAAGAGGAGGATGAGAGTGGAAGCAGGAAGCCTGTTAGGTCCAGGTGAGAAATGAGGACCTGATTCTCAGAGGCAGCTGTGGGAGTAGAAAAGGGGGAAGGCTAGTGGGGAAAGTTCAAGGGATATTTAGGAGATACATAAGATTCAGTGATTAGATGGATGAGTAGGGTGAAGTACACCCCAGAGAAGTGTCTAGGAAGGTAATTGAGTTGATTACCCAGAATCTGGGAACAAATTATAGGGTCATTTTAGGTGGCATTTATAGGAAAAATAGCAGTTTATCCACTACATAATTTCAGAGTGGAAAGCATATCCTTCATTCTTGTTTTCTTCCTGTTTTCCCAGGCTTATTTAGAAGGGGAGAGTAAAAATAATTAAATTCTGTTTTGACAGATAAGAGCTATTATATCATGCCCTTTTTTCTTACTAATTATGTTTCTCCATTGAATTAGTTAAGGATAGCACGTTCCCTTGAGAAGTTGCTTTTATTTTGGTGTATAACTAGTATTTGCTTTTACCTTTCACAAAGTTCTTGTTGGAATCTTAAAATTTTTATTCTGAAGAATTGGGATTGGAGTGGGTGAGGGAAGCGATTGTTCTAGTTATTGGCAGAGGTTCTTGGACTCTGAATTAAAGGCTGATTGAATCTCTCAGAAGGATCTTGATTTCACCAGGTTCAGCTGTTTTTCTCACCATTGGGAACAAACAGTGTTGTAGAATCCACAGCATGAAACCTCTGCTCTTTTCTACCTTCTCAGTATTGCAATTTGTATTGGTATAGACTCTAAATTCTGGGATACAGTGAAGTATCTTCAATATCTAGGTAACTAAAAGATGATTGGTTAATAGCTCATGGTTGTGGGACTAAGATGTTCATTCCTAGGTGAGAAAGACTTAGGTCACTAATGCCAACCTCCCTTGCTTTCATACAGGGTTAAACATGAACTGTCAGATAGATAAATATTTCTGTATTTTAAAATAATCCCATAGAAGAAAATTTCACACTCTTTTTTGGTGGACCTTTTTTTGCATTGAATAGTTCTCACATTGGGACATTTTTTTATTCTAGCTAACTGAAATGCTTTGTGCCTCTTCCATTTCAGGGCTCTTGTTGTTTAGTTTTTTGTTATATCCTTTAATGAACCTCTTATAGAGAGTTGCCTGAATTTACAAGGTCTGACAAATTCACAAACTTATTCTAGAAAAAGTGTTACATACTTATATCTCATTGCTGGATATAAGTATGGTCACTATGGTCACTTTTGAAGTACTCCCCTTGGGAAGCTATGTACCCAGTCAGTGCCTAGCCCACCCTTCAAAGCAATTTTGGAATGGCCATTAGAGCCATCATCATATTACCCTTGATGCCCTGAATGTCATCAAAATGTCTTTCAATATTTCTTTTATCTTTAGGTAAAGAAAAAGTAATTGGGGACCAGATTAGGTGAGTAGGGACGGTGTTCCAATACAATTATTTATTGACTGGCTAAAAACTTCCTCCCAGAAAGTGCTGTGTGAACTGGTGCATTGTTGTGATGCAAAAGCCATGAGTTGATGGTGAAAAGTTGAGGTTGTTTTCATCATTATAACTTTTGCACAACCTTTTCTGTACTTCCAGATAGTCAACTTGGTTGACTGTTTGTCCACTTGGTACAAATTTGTAATGAACAGTCCCTCTGATATCCAAAACGGTTAGCAACATTGTTTTAACTCTTGATTTAGACTGATGGAACTTCTTTGGTCATGGAGAATTGGCAGACTTGCATTGTGCACTTGGATGCTTTGTTTCAGGGTCATATTGGTGCACCCATGTTTCATCACCAGTGATGACATGGCCCCAAACATTGTCTTACCACTCTAAAAGGTCCTAGCAAACTTCAATTCTCCTTTGCTTTTGTTCATTGGTGAGCTCTTTCAAGACCATTTTTTGCACACATCTTTCTCATGCCAAGATTTTCAGTTGAGATTTTCCTAACTATTTCTTTATTGATGTTTACACATTCTGCTATGCTTCTCACAGTCTGCTGACTATTTTGACACAACATTTGATGAATTTGTGCAATGTTTTTGTCAGTTCTGCTTGTTACTGGCTGCCCTGACCTCTCTAAATCAGTGATGGTTTCTTTCCCCTCAGAAAAATGTTTAATCCATTTGTACACTGTCATTTTCTTCAAGGCATTATTCCCATAAACTTGGACTAACATGTGCCTGATTTTATTCCACTCTTGCTAAGGTTAACAAGAAATTTAGGGGAAGCTGGGATTGCTCAGTGGGTTAAATGCTCAACTTTGCAGTCCTGGGGACCGAGGATCAAATCCTGGTCCCAGCCAGTGCGGACCCATATGCTGAACTGGGGGGTACCCCCAGTTCAGTTCGCACCGGGGTGATACCCTGGCCCAGTTCCTGCCCTGTGCAGCCCCGCACCCACCTGTGGAATGAAACTATGTGGAAAAACCAATGATGTGCAACTATGGAGACTGTTCTGAGCCCTCCCCCCTCTCTCTGTCTCTGTATCTCTGTCTCTCTCTGTCAAAAAGAATAAAAAATCTTTAAAAAAAAACCCCAAGAAATTTAATGTTTGTGCATTGTTCTAATTCAAGCTCTGACATTCTTGTAATGGCACACAGAAACATGCAACAGCAATAATGAATGGCCACTCAGCAAGTCACCGCCACATATTGACATGAACACAGCTGTGAGACACTGATATACCAAAGTCATGAAACCTTACCAAGTAGTTTGTACAGTGCTGTGGAGAATGTGCACAGTGGCAAGTTTGTGAACTTAATTGTCAGACCCTGTATTCTATTTCTTAGTTAACTTTTATTAAGTTGTTAACTTTAGTCAAATGCACTGATTTAAATTTTTGTAAAATAAATATGCTGTGATTTTTAATACATTGTTTGATATTCAGTATAAATCTGAGCGATGGTGAAAGAGTCCTCATTGTCACAACTCTGATTGTACTGAGACCTGCCTGATACCACACAGCAATTAAATGATATAGCTGGAACTTAAATTCAAGCCACCTGACTTTGGGGCCAATGTTTTACACAATACTGTTTCTTCCTTGATATACTATCATGTTTTAAGACAGTGCTTTGTTCCTTGTTTCCTAACTATTTGATGATATTTTTAAGAATTTCTAAAGATAACATGTCTTCCTCTTTTAAATTTAATAGCTAGTAAAACTTATTTGATTTCTTACATACCAGTTGCATTCTGTAATCTTTTATTTCTATAATCAGAAACGAATGAGATGAAATCTGAGATCTAAATAAGTTTATCTGATTAAATACTTAATTTTTTACATGAATGTTTTCTGAAAAGCTTTTCATGTCCATGCTTATATTTATTTTATAATATTGGGACAAGGTAGATTTCTCCCATGCTGCCTTGCTCATTTCAACATTACTGTCAGACTTAAATTAAATTTTGGCATTACAACATCCTTTACAGTTCTACTTTTACCTTTTTCCATTGGCCTTTGTCTTCTTCCAAGTCTGTTTCTAATTGTTTTTCTCTTACATTCCCAACATTCTTAGGTCCTAAGAAAGAATGTACCTTGAGCTATAGGTACCTTTCTTTTGTGAAGTATGTTTCTTTTTTTAATTTTTTAAATGTTCCTTATATATGTTTTGGTTCTGTCGCATAATTTAAAAAGTTAAATTGTTACTTTAAGCATATATGAATTCATACTTTGTTACTCTTAAAATTTCTTATAAATCACTTCTGTTGGTGAGAATATGAATTAGTTAAGGCTCAGCTTTTATTTTTTTCATATAAGTAGCTGCATAATATATGATTCAGTCTGAATGTTAGCAATATATTATTGATTTGCTCATTGTCAAGTCTAAAATCTGATTTCCTTGGCAGATATGTAGACTTGTGATAGGCATTTGGCATTTTATGTTTTGGGCAGTGTAACTTTAAATCTACATAAACTTCTCTGCCTTTTGCCTCTGCTGTGTTCATAGATTCCAGGAGGGCTTCGTGTATGGACCTCAAGCGTTGGAGGTAGCAGACTTTTCAGCAGAAGGTAAAGCAGAGTGTTGCCTTCTGGTGTTATTGTGTGTGTGTGCTGGGGTGGGTATGTGACAGGTGAGAACTTTTCATGAATGTCATCATAAAATAACTTAAGTGATGCATTAAATAGTTCACTTTCACAAAATTTAAAACCAAATTAATACTTCTGTGATTTTATTCAATATTACTAAATTCTATTAAAAAATAAAATTTAGATAAAATTAAAGACTAAATTTTACTCTCTACTGTTAACTAAGGACTAAAATAATTAAGAAAAGCGAGTTATATAATATGTAGCATGTGAGTATGCTATCTGACTTTCTCAGATGTAGCTTCTCTATGATTTCCTCCTGGGAAGATGTCCAAGTCATTATTCATGTTGTATTCTTCCTTGCATGCTCCTTTCACTGAAAGATTGCTTCACAGTAAAGAGGCAGCCTAGTCCGTGACTCATGACTAGAGGATAGACATTCTTGCTATAAGTCCCATGTGCCAAAAATGTTGGTTTCCAATATGCTAATTACCTCTGTCTTCAGAACTTAATATGCTCTTCTTTCAAGTTAGTTTTTGTCTCATTAAAGAAACAAACACATTCCACGTACTTGTAAAGTATGTTTTTGTAAAAACCTTCTTAGTGAGCATACCTTTCCTGGGTAATGCTTCTTTGATTTTTAAAAAAATAGATATATTTTGCCATTTTTGTGTTAAATATTATATAAATTACTTTCTGTACTTTATGGAACTATTTGTAAACTTTGTTCAGATGATACTTGAATAGAGGTGTTTTTGTTTTTTTTTAAAGTTCTATAGTAGCTAACAATGTTATACTCTTAGATGTAAAATTAATAATGTAGCTAGGTTTTAGATAGATTCTGTATGGAAATTAGAGGAATGTTTTCTTTTCTTTTTTCTTTAAGATTTATTGTTTGAGAGAAGATGAGAGTAAGAGAGGGAAGAAGGGGTAAGGGACCAGAGCAGTTGTACATCATTAGTTGTGACATAGTTTCATTCTACACAGGAAGAGAACTGGGGGCTTCCCATATGGGAGGCAGAAATCTTCACTGCCATCCTGGTAGCTACCAGCTGCGCCACAGTTCAGCATATGGGTTAGCACATGCCAGGGCCGAGATTTGATCCTGGGACCTTGGGATTGTAAGGCAAGCGCTCAACCTGTTGAGCTATCCTGGTATCCCCAGGAATGTTTTCTTATATCTTCTGGAAATTACATTTGTTTTGATATCAAGTAAGTGGCTGCAGATTAATACCTTATATTTAAGATGTATATACCTCATGTAAAGTTAGGGTAGCACATGTTTATTAAATTTCTACTGTGTACTCAATGCAGGATCATTCCATTTTACAATCAACCCAATTTCACTATTTCTTTCCCCTTCCTTTTATTCATAGAAGCTGCTTTTCTTAACTAGAGGAATATATGTGTTGCAGGTTGTTAGTTGAGGTTAGCTACAATTTCTTAAACTGTCTCCTTTCTTTACTCTTTTCAGTGGCCATTTCAAGGATATTTACCAATATAGGTTGGAAGTAGTTTCTTGCAGGCCTTTCGTACTTCATTTTCAGGCTAGTTGGATATTTCACCACTTTTGAATTATGCTTTCTTTTATTTGTGTAGCTAATGTGACTGTGGTGTATTTTGTTACCAATTGAAAATCTCAGTGAGAACCCTAATTACTAGTATAGGAGATGTAAAGTACTGCTCATATCAAGGCATAGGAAGACTCTCTTCCTCAGGTCCTTAACCCCTACTTCTATGAGAAGGATGTAATAAAATGGGTGGTTATAAAAGTATTAAAAAGAAAAATTGGTTTTGTTTTTTTTAGAGCAGTTTTAGGCTTATAGAAGAATTAATTAGAAAGTAGAGAGAGTTCCCATATACCCCCTTCCCCATCCCCCTATGATTAACATCTGCTTTAGTGTGGTACATTTGCTACAATTGATGAGCTAATATTGTTACATTATTACTGAGATTTGTAGTTTACCTTGGTTTGACAAATACACAATGATGTGTATCCACCATCACAGTATCATACAGAATAGTTTCCTTGCCCTAAACATACTCTGTGCTCCCCCCAATCATCCCTAGTTTCCTCCTTTGAGCCCCTGGTAATCCTTGATCTTTTTCTGTCTATAGTTTTACATTTTCCAGAATGTCATGGTTGTTCTCATGTAATATGTAGCATTTTCAGATGAGCTTCTTTCATGTAATAATAAGCATTTAAGGCTTCTCTATGCCTTTTCGAGGCTTGATAGCTCATTTCTTTTTAGCACTGAATAACATTCCATTGTCTTGGTGTACTATAGTTTATTTATCCATTGACTTATTAAAGCATATCTTGATTGCTTCCAAATTTGGGCAATTATGAATAAAGCTTCTGTAAACATTTGTGTGCAGATTTTTGTGTGGACATAAGCTTTCAATTCACTTAGGTAAATACCAAGTAGTGCAATTGCTGGATCAATTGGTAAGAGTATGTTTAGTTTTGTAAGAAATTGCCAAACTATCTTCCAAAGTGGCTGTATCATTTTGCATTCTTCCAGTTTTAGTATATGTGCTGCCGAAGTGAGCACCCATTTTGCTTTCTTACCAGCAGTGAATCAGCTTTCTTATTGTTCCATATCCTTGTCAGCATTTTGTGGTGTCACTGTTCTGGATTTTAGGTGTCAGTGTGTAGTGGAATCTCATTGTTTAATTTGCAACCCTTTAATGACATTTGATTTTCAATATCTTCTCATATGCTTATTTGTCATCTGCGTATCTTCTTTGATGAGATGTCTGTTCAGATCTTTTGCCCATTTTTAATTGGGTCACTTGTGCTTTTATTGTTGAGTTTTAACAATATTACTTTGTATAGTTTGGATACCTTTTAAAAGATGTATGTTTTGCAAATATTTTCTCCCAGTTTGTATGTAGCTTTTCATTTTAGTCTCTTAAAAATGTTTTTGCTGAGCATAAGTTTTTAATTTTAGTCAGATCCAATTTACCAAATTAAAAAAATTGATTATCTTTTAATTTTGTATTTAAAAGTCATCTCTAAACCCAAGGTCATCTAGATTTTCTCCTATGGTAACCTCTAGGATTTTTGTACTAATACTTTTATGTTTTACATTTAGATCTGTGAAAGGTGTAAGGCAAGCAGTGTCCAAATGTTAGCTTCCTTGGACCATATTGGAAGAAAAATTTTTGTCTTGGGACACACGTAAAATACACTAACACTAATGATAGCTGATGAGCTAAAAAAAAAAAAAGGTTCACAAAAAAGTCTCAATGTTTTAAGAATTTGTGTTGTGCCTCATTCAAAGCCATCAAGGGCTCCACGTAGGACATGCTTGCTGTTATAAGGTGACCAGATTTTAACATTGGTAAAGCAGGACACCATTGACCGGGGGGGAGGGGGTTCTTGATTAAAAATTTGGTCTATCTCCCGCCATTCCCTAGCTTGTCGTGCATTCTTTCCAAAAATCGGGACTTTTTTAAAACGCCGCGGGACATAGGACAAATTGTTAAAAATCGGGACTGTCCCGCCAAAAGCGGGATGTCTGGTTACCTCTCTAGATGTTTTTATTTTTTTGCAGTGGATGTCCATTTCTTCCAGCACCATTTGTTGAAAGACTGTTTTTTCTCCAATGCTGTTCTTTGCTTCTTCGTCAAAGAGCAGTTGACTATATTTTTGTGTGTCTGTCATTTCTGGGCTCTGTATCTGTTTTATTGATCTGTTTGCCTATTTTTCCTCCAATACTACCTTGTCTTGATTACTGTAGCTTTATGGTAGTAAGTCTTGAAGTAGGGTAATATCGCTCTTTTGCCTTTTTCTTCTCTTGCAGTATTGTGTTGGTTCTTCTGGGTTTTTTGCTTTTCCATATCAACTTGAGAGTCAGTTGTCAGTGTCCACAACATAACTGGATGGGATTTTGATTGGGGTTGTTCTGAATTTGTAGATCAAATTGGGAAGAACTGACATCTTGACAATATTGGGCTTTAGCTATGACCATGGAATCATTCCCTTTATTTAGGTCTGTTGTTATTTATTTTTCTCAGTTTATAGGTTGGAAGTAGTTTCTTGCAGGCCTTTCGTACTTCATTTTCAGGCTAGTTGGATATTTCACCACTTTTGAATTATGCTTTCTTTTATTTGTGTAGCTAATGTGACTGTGGTGTATTTTGTTACCAATTGAGAATCTCAGTGAGAACCCTAATTACTAGTATAGGAGATGTATAGATTTTGTACATGTTTTGTTAAAGCTATACCTGCATCCAGTAGACTCTCCATTAACCGGAAGTCAAGCAACCAGCAGAAAAATTGAAGAATTAATACTATATGTATCTGGCATAGATGCTAGTTAACTGAGAGTGCTGTATTTTATTTTACTTTTTGGTGCTAAAGTAAATGGTGGTATGTTTGAAGTTTCCCATTCCAACTTTTCTTTTTCTTTAAAAAAAAATTTTTTTTTATTGTTAAATTTGTTGGGGTGACCAATTGGTTGATAACAATTATATTGTTTCCAGGTGTACAATTCTATGTAACATTGTCTATGTATTACATTATGTACTCACCACCCAGAATCAGCTCTCTTTCCATCACCATATATTTGATGCCCCCTCACTACTCCCGCTCCCACCCTGCTCTCCTACCTATCACCCCCTTTGCCCCCCATTCCAACTTTTTAAAAAAAAAAAAAAATATTTTTTATTGTTTTTGACAGAGAGCGAGAGAGAGAGAGAGAGAGAGAGAGAAAGAGATACAGAGACAGAGAAAGAACTGAACTTGGGGAGCTTCCCAGTTCAGCACATGGGTCTGCACGGGCCGGGGCCGGGATTCTATCCTCGGTCCCCGACGCTGCAAAGTGAGCGCCTAACCCACTGAGCCATCCCGGCTTCCCCCCTTCCAACTTTTCATTGTAGGTATTTAAGAAAACAATTGACTTTTGTATGTTGACCTGAATATAATTGTTTTTTGTTCCAGGATTTTTTTTTCTGATTATTTGGGATTTTTTTTTTCAAAGCATATAATCTGTGAACATTTTTATTTCTTCCTTTTCAATCTGTATACTTTGTATTTACTTTTGTTATTTTATTGTATTATCTAGGACTTCCAGTGTGATATTGAATAGGCGTGGTGACAGCAGACATTCTTGCCTTGTTCCTGATCTTGGTAGGGAAACCAAATAGTTTCTCTTCCATGAAGTACGATAATCTTGATAGAATGTCCTAATCAGTAGTATAGAAGATATAAGTAGTGCTCATACAAGATCAGAGGAGGACTCCTTCTCCCTCCCTCAGTCCCTCTCTTCACCTGAACTGTAAGGAAGATAGGATTAAATTGATGTTTATAAAATATTTTAAATGATGAGATTCAGGCAGTTTTTCAAATAATACCTTATATTTAATAACTGCACATGACTTAGTTCCTCTGCTGTCTTGTGATCTTCTGTAGGGCAAAGACTATACCTCAATATATTATTGCAACCCTTATAGTGTCCAATATGCATTACAATAGGCATAACTTTTTGTTGAATGAAAAACTTAACACTCTTATCAACTTCCATCTTATTAGAAAAGGCAGATAACCAGTAATATCAGTCCTTTAATCAATGAATTCACCAAATATCTGATTGTTAGTTGCAAGACATACATGGTAATGATATCTCCTCTCAGGGAAATTGTTATTCATATAGGAAATGTAAACTTCAAATCTCATGTTCCATTTTTGCTGGTAAGTATTTGTCAAAAAACTTACATTCCTGTGTCTTTTCCTAAGTGTTCTAATTGGAATACCTATTCACAGACTTCTGTCAGATTCTCTTAATAAAAGTTTACAGTTTTGATGAAGGAACTGACATTGATTGAGCCTAAAGTAGGTTTTGGATACTATGCTAGGTACTTGACATATGTGATCTCATTTATTATCAAAACAGTTGTGCTGTGTTAGTATTATTATTCCCAATTTACGGATTCAAGAACTGGTAACAAGAGGGCATAAGTAATTTATTAGCTGTGTGACTTAGTATGATAGGTATATAATTCCATACCTCAAGCTCTTTAAATCACACACTATAGAAGAGTTACCATACAAAGTAGTATTTGATGAATGTCATGTATATAGTATAGAGATATGCTTGGTGAATATAGAGACGAGAGGTTTGACCTCAGCTGCTGTGTTCATAACATTTCTGGAAAGGATGACCTTGTCTTATGGATAAGAAGGAAGGAAATGAAGGATAGGAATAAGGGGAAAGAGAGATCAGGAAGATCAGTCAGTGTGGAAAGGACTGAGGGCCAAAAACAACAAGCATTTTGTGATTTTACAGTATAACATAGAACTATAATAAAAATTTCCATTGTAGTAGTAAAATACAACAGATTTTGTATTTATTTTAAACAAGAACTTCTGTCTTCCATTTTTATCTTAAAATAATTTTGACTGGATTTGCTTATTAGGCATTGAGTGTGAAAGAGTAGATCACAGAAACATGATGTAACTTCCACATTATCAACTGCCAAAGCCCATCTTTATTGCTGGATTAGAGAAATCATTGCAGCAAGTGCAGGGGGAGCTAAAGCCCAGGGGAAAAATGGAAGATCACAGAAATCCTAAAAAAAAAGCGTTTTCCTAAAATCAGGTATATTTTATTTATCCCTTCTTATATCTCAGTTGGTTAAGTACCCCACAATAACCATTAATATTCTAAAAGCTGTGACTTGTACATGCCTATAGGAGGCATCATTTCTTTCCATCAATTTAGAGATTAGTTGGGAAGAACAGAGTAAAGTAATTAGAAACCATTTAGCAGTGTTAAGCACCAAATAATGTACATTATTAATACTGAGGGGTCATTTTTCTTAAATGATATTCTTCAATGTTCTGTCCTTTCTGCTATTCTTATAAATTTAGTTTCTAAATATTTTCATATCTCTGTCTTTAGCTCACAACTTCCTTCTAAGCTATAGGTTCATCAAAATGCCTTTTTGACATCTCTATTTAGATAATGCCACAGTACTTTCAATTTCAAATTTTCTAAAATTTCCCCCGTCTGTTTTTTAAACTCAGTGAATGAAAGGCACCACCATCACTTAGATATCCAAGTCAGAAACAATCATTCTTGCTTTTCTTTCTCTTGTTTCTTAACCACATGTTCTGTTGGTACTGTTTCCTCCTCATTACCGGTTTCTTTCAGATCCATCCACTTCGTTTTTCCCCTCTGCCACCACCCTAATTTAGACTGTAGTCATCTCTTAAATTACTGCAAAGGCCTCTTAACTTTGGAGGTGTCCTCTTCACCTCCAAACTATTCACAAGAGCACAGATTGCTTAATGTCCTTTTTTCCCCTTGATAAAAAGTCCACTTTCCTTAACATGGCTTACCTGTCCTGCTTGCTTTGGCCCTGCCTCCTCCTCTAGGCTTTCATTTGCTTTCCCCTATTCTCAACCAGCCGTACTGAACTTCAAATGCACCATGTTCTGAACCTTGACACATGCTGTTCCATTTTTTCAGAAGGGGAATATGAAGAAATGAAACAGTGGTTATTAAAAGCAGTGTCTAGAGCCAGAGTTCCTAGACCAGGTGAATCCTGGATCTACCCCTTAACTAACTGTGATCTACAGTGAGTTACTTAATCTCTGCTTTCAGGGGCCTCATCTATACAGTGGGATGATAAAAGTACCCGCTTCCCAGCATGGTTGTGAGGATTAAAAGAGTTAATATAGTTGAGGCTCTTGGTACAGTGACTGCCTTGTACTAAGTAGTACTAGATAAATGTAGCAGTTATAACTCTTATAAATGTGATACTGGATCGTATTTTTATGTTTTAAATATGATTGATTCAATGATAAAAGAAAAAATACTATTTTTTTCTTGGAAGTTATGAATTGATTGGTTCATTATTATTGGTATTTATTTATTTTTCTTGGATGGGAAGCAGCTTTGTTTTCCTACATTGTTTTTTGCTTTTTAGTGACTAGAATTCGAATTTAGGTTGATATTCCTATGGATTAGATTATTTGACAACATTAGGTTTACCTGAATTTTTATACAGACTGATTCAAGGCCAACTTATATGGAAACTTCTATAAGAAAATTAATTTTTTTGTTTTTTGTTTTTTTTAGACTTTTAACTGTTTTTCTTACTTCGTATATATTTTTTATTTAGCTTTCTGACTGTGTTTGTGCCTTCAGCATTTTCACGATCATTTTCTGCTTCTCAATGAGGAAAGCACACTTGATCCTGTCACAGACACATTCAGCACACAGGGACCCACCACAGGCCCTGCTGACATGTCTTTTCATTTTAGACAGCCTCATTAGAACTTTAGGTCTCAGCACGAACTCCATGAAGCTGGCTTTGGCGCTTTCCTGACTTTCTTGGTATAAAGGTAAACAATTCTATTACCAGGGTTTCGGGACAGCTTAGTTATGTTAGAGGCTGTATTGTGGGATAGCCTCTGGACCATTTTGAATACCTGTAGACACTGTCCCCGGAAGAGCGAAAGTTAATTCTTAATAGCTAATAACTGACTTTTTACTTTATGATTTGTGCACCATATTGATTAAAGTTTTTGTGTGTTTTTTTAAATATTTATTTTATTGTTTTGAGAGAAGGTGAGAGAGAGAGAGAAGTGGGGAGGGCCCAGAGCAGTCTCCATAGTTGTACATTCTCTCCATTCTTGCTACATTTACTCTAATTTTGGTCCTTATTAAACCTTCCTGTAACTATTAAAATGATCTCCCTACCTCTGGCTTTAAATCCTCTGATCCATCCTGCATACTGTTAGCTATTGAGACTACCTGTTTGATCGTATGTCTTTCTTTTGCTTGAAACTTCTAATGGGTATCAATTCTACAGGTAAAGTGCCTTTTTAAAATTTTTTATTTAGTATACTATGTAAGACTATACTAATTCCATTTTCTTTACTCTTTTCATGTGTTACTTCATGTCTTGTGTTCCAGCTATACTTGCTTTCTGCTAATTTCCTGTATACAGTGTGGATGTTAATCTTCATACTTTGTCCATACATTTCTGGTATCCATAAGGTGCTGACCCCTCTTCTTTGCTTTATGAAATCCTACTCATCTTTCAGGGTCCACTTGGATATTCCCTTGAAAATTATTTACCCGATAGCCATCCCTATCTATCCCCTCCACCAGAATCAAACCTTTCTTTCCATTCTTTATCTGATGTACTTTGCTCATACATACATCTGCTGTAGTGCTTATCAGATTGTGTCTCTTGCTTGTGTGTGTCTCTGTGTATAGGTTCACAAGGGAAAGGATTGTCTTGTTCTTCCCACTCTTTCTAGAGCGTAGCACAATGCCTGGCACATAGCATATGTTTAGTAAATTATTATTATTATTTTTTATTGTTAAATTTAATGGGGTGACATTGGTTGGTAACAATTAGATAGTTTCCAGATGCACAAGGCCACATCAAATCACCCATGCATCGCATTATGTGCCCACCTCCCAGAATCGGGTCCCACTCCACCACCATATATCCGGTGCCCACTCCCACCTCCCCCCACAACTCTCCCTCCCCCCTCCTCCCCCCTCTCCAGGTAACCACCAAACTATTGAGTGTGTCCATAATGCTGGTGCCCTCTCCCACCTCCCCTCCCTCTCTCTGTCCCCCCTCCTCCCCTTCCCTCAGGCAATCTAGTAAATTATTTTTGAAAGGAATGTCTGGTATTACTTGTAATATTACCTTTTGTAGCAAGTAAGCCTGACTTGAGATTTATGAATTCTCAAAGGAAGATAATGTTTTATATTAAAAAAATTTGGTTTACATTCAATATTTGCCAATTTCTGTGTTATACAGTCCTTAATTATTTATTTTTTAAACAACACTTTTTATGCCTGGAGTCTTAGAGCATTAGGGCATATATATTTGTTCTAATTAAAATCAATTCTGAGCAATAAGAATATAATAGGAGTTTCTGAAATTTTGTTATTTTATAGCCTTTAAAATAGTAAATATTTATCTGACTTGGAATTCTGAATGAAGGAAATAGTATAAATTGAAGTTTGTATTTTAGAGCAAGAAATATATTACTTGCTAAATCAGTTTTTAAGGAAAGAGACTAAATAAAGGCAGTCTTCCTAAAGAATGAAGGCAAAAAGGAAACTTGTCAGATTCCCATATTACAGGGGAATCCTGAATTTGAATAAGAGGGATTTACTGTATTTTGGTGATGGCTAGACAATGATTGGATGAAATACTTTATAGGTGAAAGCATAAAGAAGATAGTAGTATTATGTGACATTCATTAATAAGGGGAATATAAAATGATAACAGTAACTTGTATTATAAGATTTTTAGTATTTCAGAATTATTTCAAAGGACGATTATTTAAATGAAAATAATTTCTAATAAAAATATTATGGCATCAAACTAATTATGAATGAAATGATACAATGTCTGGGTTTTGTTTCAAAATAATCAGACAAGGGGAGCCAGTGGAAAGAAGACTGGCCATGTGTTAATGTTTGTTGAAGCTGTGTGATACATGGAGTAGCACTGTCATTTGTTTTTTTGTTTGTTCATTTTTGGAAAATTTCATGATTAAAAATATAAATATTTTGTGGTATTATATAAAAGGAAAGAGTTCCCAAATCAGGAATTATTACCACTAGACTCTCTGAGTATTGAGTTAATGATATTGAATAATTCTGAATGATATCAGTGTAAAACTAAATGATCATTTTTGATTTTTGATTTTCCAAATTTTTATTCCATATTTTTTTGCTTATTTTTTGGTGTGCTGTGGAAGTCTCTTAATCAACTAAGCCAAACCTTCACACATTAAAGAAAAGGGGCTATAACATTGATTTATGTTAGCATTTAAAAAAAATTTTTGGGGGGGCAAGATTCAGGTATGTTGTTTGAAGAACTTATCGGTAATATCTAGTTATAAAAACTGGTAATACTGTACCATGTTGGATATTTATTTTATTTCTGATGATTTCATTATTTGAATTCTCTTAGGGTTTTGAAAAGAAAACTTGAAGGACGAATTCATAGAATTGTTTTTCTTCTTAAAGGATATGAGAGAGGAGTGCTCAGAATTATTCTATTTTTTGTCTTTTCTTCCCTTTCTTATTCCTTCCCTTCTTGCCCTCCCCC